>PQXH01000191.1:0-83850 GCA_004786125.1 Botrytis tulipae
GGAGATGGGAGATGGGAGATGGGAGATGGGAGATGGGAGATGGGAGATGGGAGATAGTAGGTAAAGGGAAAGGAAGGGAAAGGAAGGGAGAGGAAGGGAGAGGGAGAGGGAGAGGGAGAAAAAGGTGCTGTGTATCTTAGGAGCCAGGGGGGCAGGGGGAGAAGAGTGATTAATGAATGGGATGGGATGGGATGGGATGGGAGTTTGAGGTGGAAATGGTGAGAATGGTGGGAATGGTGGGATCGGATTGGACTTGATTTATGGGGTTGGGGCTAGGGCTTGGGGGTTGGAGTAAAGTTGAGATATTGGTTTGGTAGGTTGGATGGGGATTAGAATGGCATTTGAAATGGGAATGGGAATGGAGATTGAGAGGTAGAGTGATATGATTGAAAATCCGATGATTGAGAAACCTAGATCTTCAAGGATAAAAAGATGTAGAGGGTGTGTGTTTTCTGGTGGTGGGATGTATGAACTACTAGGTAGGTATGAATAGCGATTGGAAATGGATCTTTGGATGGGAGGGAGGGAAATTAGGAAGGTTTAGTTGGGGAGTTGAGGGTGGAGAAAGGATGGAGAGAGAAGGGGTTGACGGGGATGGGAATGGAGGAGGAGGTATGATGAAATAAGTGAGAGGTTGAGAGTTGGGAGTTGGGAGTTGGGATGAAGTTTGAGTGTGAGGGGTAGGGACGAGGACGTGAAAAGTATTAGATTGGTGATGATGTTGATGAGATGAGATAAGATGTGTTGACAATAGTACTTACTGATGGATGGGAACACGGCAATAAAGATATATGGTCCGCAAGAAATTGTGATCTGATATTTTGATAGTCGTAGGGATATTTTAGTAGATATTATTGTCATTTACATTATATAATATAATTACTTCTCCAATCTATCTAGAAATAAATCTCATATAAGGTTATTTTTACTCGAAACCTGACGAAGAGTTTGTAATTCATGGGTGTGTTTAGTTAGTTAAGTTAACTAGCAAAGAATGCTATGGTACGAAATCCTAAGTCTTCCAGTCGGTTGAGTTTATAGTTTCTGTTTTTTTTTTTTCGAAAATGAGGATGGGAGAGGGGGTATTCATATGTGATGGGAGAGTGTGATGGGAGTGAGGTTGGTGTGAGATGGTGTGAGATGGTGTGATGTGGGTTAGGGAATGGATCGAGACTCAGAGACCCAGAGTGTGAGGAAAACTTTTCTGTGGGTGCTATATTGAATGCTGAGTGGTAACCTATAAATCATACAAGACTGTTAGAGTGGATTCATCATGGAGTTTGAATGTGTGGAAAGTGAGCAAGGAGGATATAAAAAGAAAGGAGCTGGGGGATCTAGATTTTTTTGATATGAAGGGGAATATATGTCGCCTGGAAGGTTTCTAATGCTGCAATTTGCGAGAAATATGATTCAAGGTTTGTGTAAGCGCAATATAAGGGATGTCGAAGTAGGAGTCTGTGGGAAGTGAGGTGTGGAAGGGGGTTATGAGATGAGATGAGATTTGGGTGGCAGTGGTGGTGATGGAGATTGAGTGGCAATGATAAATTAATCCACAATAAAAATAATTCATCTATTTATTTCCTAATACTAAAAATCCCAAATTGTGATGAAATTTCAAGTCATACAATGATAGGCAAATCTCGGAGTCAAGAAACGTATTCTCCTATGGAATATTGAAGGGAATTCAAGATGTGAGAAAGTTCCATTGCAGCATCTGCGCTGGGAAGTCCTAGCTACTTGAATTCTATCTTTCCCATTCATGTAAAGAGTGAGATGATTTATAGACCTTCTTGTGGGAAGTTGGTTTGAAGAGGTGGAGGTACGGAGGAGGAGTAAGGAGTGAGGAGTGGTATTGAAGATGGAGATGATTCACTTATTTCAGACAATCCCATGGCAGATAGAGAATATCATTGAATCATGCTCACGTAGTACTTGATCCCTACCTACTATTGATATCTCTTTGATTCACTTTTTCAGGTAAATCATGCTAAACTTCGAAGGAAACTTGTTTGGAAGTATAAATGTTCTGGTCAAACTGGTTATCTATCCTTAACTACAACGATCGCTTGGTCACCAGATGCCGAAGGTGGTGTTTCGTGAGCTCGGAGACTTCTGCGGAGATAGAGTTGTGGGAGTTAAGAGTGTGAGGTAGTTATGGATGGACTTGAGCATATGGTTGTTGTTGACAAGGGAAGAGTGGTAAACTAGATGGATTTGTGACAGTGGAGGTAAATAAACCGGAAGTAAGAATTAGTAACAAATGGATTATTGATTGAAAAATATATTTGATATACTTCGACAATAAAAGAGCTAGTTTTCCACCGCTGGCAAACTTTTACCTACCAGCCAGACTATTCACACCCTCTTCCCACCTTTCACCTTCCACGCTCCAAGCATCAAGCACATCGTGTGCGTCATGTGTGCGTTCCTACATATCCACAGGATGTCCTGACCTTGATAACGGTCCGTTCATTTTACAAGGCTTGCATATATGTCGAGAGTGAAATTAGTCTGATATTTATACAATAGTGTGGATTGTGAAACTTGAGGAGAGGTGGAATGAGGATACGGATATATTAAGCGAATTCTCAAGCGGATGTCAATCATCTACTACAAAATTAGTCGCAAATTGAATACGTTAAGTAATTGCTCACACATCTCACGTCCGAAATCTTCTTAATTTTGGTATAAAAACCCTCTTAGTAGCATTATTTCACTCATACGAACAGATTTGCAGAAAAAATAATAGCAACGAGGTGAAACTTCGTTGCCAGGGGATCGGGGTTTGGTTTGAGAAGCGTGGAATTGTCATGTCAGGTGTGAATACAAAGAATTGAGGGGAAAATAAGTGGATATAATAAGTTGATTAGATTCTATGGACAACAATAAGATAGATCGGTGATGGAAACTTCGGTGAGAATGATATGTATTTACCTAATCTCTTATCTAATAATGGTAATGAGACTGGGAAAGTTGCTATTGAAGTAGTGAGGATCTCACCGAGAAATACTGGTTTTAGAATATGAGGTTAGGGGAATAGACGGTACTTCATCTCTCCGCTTTTGAATACAAATTCCTCGTAGTGACACATCGCTCATTCATTGATGTTCGGGCTGGGATGATCTACTTGTTGACAAACGAATTAAGGGGGTAAATGATAATTTATATGTTGGTCGACGGAATTTGGGGAATCGAAATCTACTATATGAGTAGATTAGGCAGTATATTGAGCGTTGAAGCGAAGAATCATGGGTGTCTTCTCCTTTCATGTTAGATTGGTGAGAGTATTCATTTATCAAGACCCAAATGCCTGCAATATGTTGTGCATTAATAACTCCCACACTCCACACAGTTTTTGGTTCTCAAATAGAGACTCTTTGAAATTTATCTTAAATGTGAATAAATTGGGACTCTTGTTGTGATAGATGTATCAAGCATCGTTCAAACTGAGCGACGTGCCTCCACATGTATCAAAAGATCTCTATCGGAAGCAAGAAGTGCTTTTTATACAAGGCAGATCCAAGGAAGAAAACTTGACTATAATTAATATTTAAATATGGTGAACTTATCAATGAATAGTTATGGTAGCGAAAAGGAGGGCGGGTGATGAGCGACAGTAAAATGTGTTTTGGGAATTAAGAACCCCACTGCGTTCTTCCTTGCGATACCTAGGTAGTGATTATTTTTATCGACAATAAGGGTTTACAATATCAGAAGTCAGTTGTTGAAGCACTTGTCAAGTGTTCCAGGCAGAGTTCATACACAAATTCATTCCGCTATTCAATGCAGTGCAATCAGTTCTTGCCAAATTCTAGTTCCACAATGCTACGAGGTGAACGTCGAGTGGTGTAAGTTTGATTTGGAATGAAACCATTGGCCACTACTATTTATATTAGGTTCATAGAAAGTGAGGAGTGCTTCTGCGACTCTGGATAAATGTGACTACTCGATTATAAAGGCTTACAATATGCGCAAACATTTCCTCTCAACGAGGACTGAGAGCTATTGACTAGAAGGTATCACACAGCGGCCCAGAGCTAGATAGATTTCAATAAATACCAAAAATGCCTCCTCATAATACATTCTCCAAGTCAAACTATCCACATTATCCTATTATCCTATTCGAAACTGCCCGACCGCCCTACCCCACCAAATTCAAACAGTGAATCTGTCTCTTTGATATGTAATTCTAAACAATTACATCCTCTCAATGAAACATCCTGACTGATGGTGCAGTGGTTAGCTTGACTGGCCACCTTGAATTACTTCTGTAACTTTGACTTGGATGTTCATTGCCATAGACAACGATTTGCAAGGTTTCTGGGTCTCACTTGCCCGGAAGTGAGATTTCTTTTGCCATTTTTGTCAGTTCTTTTTTTTTTCATGACTTTTTTTTCCTGAGAAATTGTAGACTTCTAGATGGTTTTTGGAAAGAAGATTTGAGTTTTGGAGCTGTCAAGCTACTATTTTGTTTTTGATTAGAGCTTTTTGTTAAGTGATGATGAGTGGGTCATGAATGAGAAGCGAAAAGTGGGAGCGGGGTTTTAGGGGAGTGAATATGATGAGATGTGGGGTAAGTTGTGGCTTTTTGGAAATTGAGAAGAAGATGTGGCAGATATATATAATCTTGATAATAACCTTTGGTAGCTGGAGTAATACAAATTCATCGTGAGATACAAATAGTCAAAGGGTATCGCGAAAAGGATGTAAAGAGCCGAGTTTCCGTATATGATCTTCACGTCAAACGTTTCGTGCGAACACCTCACAGTAACATAACGACCATGACCAAGTTGTTGAAATCACCAAATCCCACAAAGTATTTTGAGTTCGATGATTGACCTTTGCGCCACAGTTCTCAGAAAACTACATAAGAGCGTTTTATCAAGAGCAGTGCTGTTTGATTGGCCTTGAGATATGCAACGGTTCGCAAGACCTAGAATTTCTCAACCATGTATTGCAGATATGATAAAGACTATCCATCCACATGAAGCTTATGCAGAAAGCCTTCCTGGTACTTGAGTAAAATCTCAAAAGGTATTTCGCCCTGTTAGGGTAAGATTGTAAAGTTTCCGCATATGATGATAGCGTTGTCATCGTTAGCTAGCTGTATCCTTTATCTGACAAACTACATGGTCTTGCGCTGATCACGACTCTTATTCCTTCAGTCCGATATTTAGTATTCTCAAGTACGATATGATCTTCATGTAGCGGAGGATCCCAGATGCAAGGTTTGAGATGACTGGGATTAAATCGTGGCTCATCAGACGGCCTGCATCTGGTTGCGATATCATGTGATTTCAGTAGCCCAGAGTCCACAAAGCGTCCGCAGATTAGCCTGTCATATTTACATCTATATGTACGTTCAAACTATAATGATGTCAACCGCTTAATAATAAATAATGTTGCTCCCTTCGTAGATCACAAGTGTGATTTAAAAGTTCGTTTCTGAAAACAATACTCGAATCTTATAGTCATGCGCATCTTGACGAATTGTACCCCGAAGGGCGTAGCCCCACTATATGTGCAGTCAATGGATTATATATCTCCTCACCTCAACATTAATCATAAGATATTTCCCAAGCTCCCACGGCATTATCTTCAATTCAGTGCTTCAATATGGGATCTCAGACCCCCGAGGAACATCAACAAATTCCCGATGGTATGAATTTCAATCGCAAATTACATAATCAAGAATCGAAAGCTGACTTCGGAATCTAGCTTCTGATTCCGCCGAGCTCAAACCAGCCAATCAAAATCCGAAACCTTCTAACAAGGGTTCAAGCTCGGCTGATTTGGATCGTGGAATTATTGGCGACGACGATGGTGACGATGATAATGATGGTGTCGAAGAAAGATCTGGGGTGAATGGGCTTTTGTCTAATGGTGAGCTACGATTTTCCAATTAGCAATCACCCGTAACATTGATTCCAAACCCACTGACTATCTGTGTACAGAAAAGAAGAAGAAAAGAAAGAAGCCAAAGAAGAAGAACAGGCAACCAACGGAGCTTAAACAAACCAATCCACCACGTGTGCTTGTTTCTAGCTTGTTTCCATCAGGATTTCCAAAGGGAGAGCTTCTGCCATATGAGAATACGTGCCGTGTTACGGATGAGGAATCACGTTTCAATTCACGTCTCTGGGATGAAGGTTTTCTTGACGATTATCGTGAAGCTGCAGAGATTCACCGGCAGGTTCGTCAATATGCGCAAAAGGAGCTCATCAAACCAGGAGCAAGTCTTTTATCAATTGCCGATGGCATTGAGGATGGAATCCGTGCATTGTCTGGCCATCACGGACTAGAAACTGGAGATGGATTGAAAGCAAGTATGGGATTTCCCACCGGGCTCTGTCTTAACAATATTGCAGCCCATTGGACACCAAACCCGGGTGGAAAAGACATTATTTTGAAGAATAGCGATGTACTAAAAGTAGACTTCGGAGTGCAAGTGAATGGTCGTATCGTCGATTCAGCATTTACTGTCGCTTTCGACCATACGTACGACAATCTCCTGGCTGCTGTGAAAGAAGCAACCAATACTGGCATCATGGTGCGTCACATCAATTGAAAGCATTAACTTTGATCCGGAATAAACAAACTAATAGGGTAATAGCATGCTGGTATCGATGCAAGAATGAGTGATATTGGTGCTGCTATCCAGGAGGTCATGGAGAGTTACGAAGTGGAGATCGGAGGAAAGGTTTTCCCGGTGAAATCCATTCGAAACATCACCGGTCATGATATCCTTCGATATCATATACACGGCGGCAAGCAAGTCCCCTTTGTCAAGAACAAGAATCGAGATAAGATGGAAGAGGGAGAAGTCTTTGCAATTGAGACTTTCGGTAGTACTGGAACGGGCTATCTACGAGATGATGTATGTACCGCAGTTGACTTTCGTTTCTTAATGTCTGGAGGATGTGTTCTAATGATATGATAGGTCGGTATCTATGGTTACGGACGAAGTGAAGATGTCACAAGCCCCAATGTACAGCTCTCGTCCGCTAAGGCTTTACTCAAAACCATCGACGCCAATTTTGGAACCTTGGTGTTCTGCCGCCGCTATTTGGAGCGTCTTGGAGTCAAAAATTATCATCTTGGGGTATGTGACTGATCGTCGCCGTTATGGGCTGAGAGATTTTTAATGACTGTGCATAGATGAGACATTTGATAGACAATGGAATAATGGAGTCTTACGCTCCACTTGTCGACATAAAAGGCTCATATACAGCACAATTTGAGCATGTAAGAAAAAATCTTGCAGAACTATCTTATAAAGCTAACCATTGGTCCCAGACAATTCTACTCCACAGTGGTGGTAAAGAAGTCATCAGTCGTGGCGATGACTATTAGGCACTTGAATTTTCACTTGCGATCGGATCTTTTATTTACATCTTTTTCATTCTCGAAAAGAACTTGTGTATTCAACATACTCATGTTCGCTTACTTCCAGCTATCATATCCATGTTCGGATGTCGGTCATTATCTCTAGCATACCTATAGCGTTTGTTTTCCAGACTAGCTAAAGCACAACTGCGCTTTCCACACATCGTCTCTATTTCTCTTCTTTCTCAATCTTCCTTTTGGCCGAACACCCGCGGTAATATGATTGCTATGTTCAAGAAGTTCGGTGATTTGGTGAAGTTTGGTGATTTGGTTAAGTTTCATGATTTGGAATGATGTTATCACAACACCCGAGCTTTGAAGTATTTCAAATCTTTTAATCCCATTTCCGGACAATGAGAAGACTATCTCCAAGATTGTCTCCACTTAAGGATCTAATCTTACAATTATTAACTTGTTTTCATACTAGCCTTGCTCACATACAATCAATACATCTAGATCCACATCTACTATCTATGCCAAGATCTCCATACAAGGGTTCGCTACTCTATCTGCGTAATCAACAACCAGCATGCACTAGACCCTGCCACACAGATCTGTAGAAATACCGACAAATGTGTGCTGATGTTATGTGACAGGGTCCTGCACAGCGATAGCGTGATCTAGAATGTTCACAAGCAAACTGCACCTCGCCGTAGATCATTCTTCATACACGACGCACGTGATGTATAGGATGTATAGTGCCGGTGTATAGTACCGAATTGGAACAGTCTTTGATTCGAAGGATGGTGTCATCCTTGTTTAGTGTGCAAGGTTGATTTTGAAGCAAAGGCTGACTGTGGGTACAATTTATGTGCATATTGCTAGTTGGGCTTCTTTTCTCCAGAATTTTTTTCTGGTTTTCTCGCTGTCCTTAGTTTTGATCTTAAACTTAAACTTAAGCTTAAGCTTAAGATGTCGACAGCTATAACATCACTTCGACTTTTCGCGCTGAGCAGAGACTACAAAAATTCACAGAAAGTCCGACTGAAGTGGTCTGATTTGAATAATCCTTTTTTTACAAGGCAAGTGAATTTACTTTGCGTCTTTCATGCTTGATAACTCTGAGCTTTTAGGACTTATCATCTCTACCGAAATTTTCGAGTCTTTTGCCATGAGCGGAGACAGCTCGTTCTTGCGAATCAATAGGTCGGGTAATTCATTTGATGCCGCGATGACACGAACTTACGATGCATTGGCGTCAACACTTTTAGAAATGTCACGATATTGATGTACAGGGAAATGAACAAGATTTATTGTTGATTGTTCCCGATTCATACACTTGCACTTCAAACTTGCGTGTACATCGTCTGAATACCCAGATCTCTACCTTCTGCCCTGATATCAATATTTAAAATTTCGGTGCCGAAATAGACTCAAGTTGCGATATACCCCACGTCCATGATGTGTAGCCCCCACTCCCTTGGCATATATGAGGTAATAACATGCCTGTTGTCAAATACTTGTTTCTTCAACTTTCACATGGTGTTACATGAGGCCGAGAAAAACACCTTTAAAACAAGAAATACTCCACCACTTGCAACATGTGAAGATTGTTAACTGCAGGAACAAGTTAGATAACCAACATGTTTATTATGAAGTGGCTTGCGAATAGGTGGGTCCTGGTCTCTAAAAGCAATGTGGTCGTTAGAAGTGCCGAAATGATGCGCGAAGTAACATCGTGATAAGATGATCCTCAAGTTGGAAGGTAAGCGCGCGAGTTGCAGGGTATAAGCTTTTGACAAGAGTTGGCAGCGAATGCTTAAAAAGAGAACATGCTCCACTTCACACAAAAAGATTTGTAGTTCTAAATGCATCGAGATCAACAAGTGTAATAGAAATGGATGTGAGGGGTCGTGCGAGTTCTTACTTGTTGGATAATTCAGTTCTATGAATTCAAAACTGGTTGTTTCAACGCAAAGATCAGATGTTATTGAAGAGCCCAAGGAAGGACTCCGGAGGCTACAAGGTTGACATCCTGCATGGTGTTAACTCCCCCGTAACCTCTTGATCATTATCAATCGGGACTTCTGCTTCAAGTATTTTGGTTCGGCGTGAATATATGTAGATTTGCCTCTCGTAACAACGCATGATCGTCTTACGCTGCAAGAGCGGACGTAGAAACAAAATTGAAAGGATTCAAAGGAACGTCCAAGCTCAATTGGCAAGCATTATTTAACACAACGGTGAGATTTGTGTTCGAACAGAATAGGACAAGTGCTGCTTGTGCCTTACGCACATGTAAACCAGGATCATGTGCAGAGGTCCGACTCGGTAGCGCAAGGGAAGTTCCTCCAGCAATTTTTTTTGACTCGAGAACAACACTTTGACGGAGTTATTTGCTATACTAGACTAGGAGGAAGCGCTTGCAAGAGCTCTATCTCCTTCCTACAATTCGACCTTGTAGCTTGGCATCCAAATGAGCAGAAGGAGATGTAGATAGAGATAGTACCGATCGGGCAAAAGAAGCTCCACTTCCGCAGCACCACTGCGATATGAAACTGGATATCATAGACAATGGATTATTGGTTGATATGACGTGGTGAGTGGCGAGAAGGAGTTACTGAACTGGAGGGTAGCATTGTGAGCACGTTTTCACCCAGTCTCGACGGGGGTACTCCTTAAGGTGTTCGAAGAAGATATCAATCTCGTACCACCATTGTGTAGAATGATAACAGCATCGGAGAGAGCGAAGGTGGAGATCAGCTATTGGGATTGGATCTCATTAACTCCTATCATCCGAATCATACTTCATTGTACATTCTCGTCGCATAAGACTTCACTAGCCCCTAGTGAAACCCTTACCCTGCTCCATTTGGACTTCCTAATGGAGCGTTCGGAGTCCTCCTTTTCGGACGGAAACCATATTGACTAGTTCGTCATGGCCTGCTCGAGGACAGACCAGAAAATTTATATATACTCTCATCTTGCGAGCTATTCAACACATCCAGTTCTCTTTAGAAGTATCAGATCTAGCACTTGCTTTCCAGATCCAATTCATTCTACGTCCTGCGCTTTCCAACATCTGAATTCAGCAAAGACGTGTTCTATTATCTTCTCCCGAGGACTTCCTCAGTGATCAATTTACTACAACTCAAAAACTTCCTCTACCATTAGTTGTTACATCAACGAATTTGCAAGATGGGAGAACCAGAAAAGATGATTGAGTCGCCAGACAGTCGTAGTCTGGCAGACTCCAGCGATACTAGCGAAATGAAAGAACTACCACCATCGCCATCCTCTCGCAGTATAGCAGAATCGGATAGTTCTGGAGGCTCAAGCTTGATGAAAGTATCTGTGGATGCCAAAATTCTGGAAGATGTTGCAAGACAATCTGCCACACCTATCTTGAGATTTTATCGTTTCATCACCTCGGAATATCGACTTTTATTTACAATCGTGTTTTGTCTCAATTTGGGAGGCGCCGTGGGATTTCTGTATGAATGGGCTACAAATGGAAGACCAAGTCAAACAACAGCTGCTTTAGCAACCTCAATCAACCTTGTTGTCGCAATTGTCATTCGGGAGGAGCATGTCATCAATCTTTTGTACACCATTTTTGCATCTGCGCCAAGGTCATTTCCTCTATGGCTTCGCAGACGTATGGGAAAGATCTACCACTTGGGAGGTCTTCATTCTGGATGTGCTTCTGCCGCGACATTTTGGTTCATTCTCCTCTCTATTGAAAGTAGCTGGAGGGGACCATACAACGCGGAAAAGATCATCTTGCTCATTATCATCTACATCTTGGATATTCTTCTCATTTCAATGATCGTTATGGCTCATCCATCTATTCGTGCAAAACTTCACAATAGCTTTGAAATCATCCATCGATTCGCGGGATGGTCAGCACTCGCTTTGCTATGGACTCTTACCGTACTCACTAGCGATCTTCAGCGACCAGCAACTCAAAAATTATCAAAGGCATTACTAGTGAACCCAAACATGTGGCTTCTCGCTGTCGCCACAGGGAGTATCATTATGACGTGGCTCAATTGCCGAAAGATCAAAGTTCAATCAGAACAACTCTCAACTCATGCATTGCGCGTGTATTTCGACTATGTTACTCCTTCACCAGGAACAACTATCCGTATATCCAGCAGTCCACTCTTCGAATGGCATGCATTCGCCACAGTCGCAGATCCCAAAAGAGATGGTTTCTCCCTCATCATCTCGAACGCAGGTGACTGGACTAAAAAGTTGATAAACGAACCACCAAAGGAGATTTGGGCTCGTCGCACGCCCACGTGTGGTGTTTTACGAATCGCTCCCATGTTCCGCAGTATTTTGCTTGTAGCTACCGGCTCAGGAATTGCACCATGCTTACCAGTAATTCTTGCACAACAAACCCGGATTAATCTCTTTTGGTCAACTCGAGACCCATTGACGACTTATGGTGATGAAATTGGCGGCATTATCAAAGCACTAGGACCTAATGCATACATCCATAATACGACAACAATGGGAAGACCCGCGACACTTCCTCTTGTGATCCAACAGTATCGGGATACTCAGTCGGAAGCCGTTATTGTAATTTCGAATCCTAAATTGACGATTAAACTTGTACAGGATTTGGAATATCTTGGAATTCCAGCCTTTGGTCCTATCTGGGACTCGTAGAAGGACTGGGCATTATCAATTCCGCACCTCCGCGCCTCTCTCCAGCCACCCTAGTACGCCTGGATATCACGATAATGAAACCATGAGCTGTGAATTTCTATTGATTAATATAAGCCCCGGAGGAGGGCATTCTTTCGTTTGTTATGGCGTTTGTTGAATTTGGTCCCCCCTTTCATACAGTATACGACTAATGCTTGGGTTCTGAATCTGTTTTAGACATAGAAGGACGGAGTAGGAAAAGTACAAGTACACGTTAGTCAATTAGATCAATAGAATAGATTATCCTTATCGCTCGTCTTGACGTTTGTCCAATACTGTGCCATTTCCTCCATTTCCTGACAACCTAATACCGGAGTTTCGATACCGGATTGGCCTTGTCTTCCCGTCATATGTATGCAGCTATCTAGGTAGGTACCCATCTTTCTTCAACGCCATCTCACCACGGCAGGGAAGAAATCCAAGCCAGTGATCACAGAGCAAAATTACACGTGCGTCACACGTGTATGTTTGAATTCCCAGACTCAAATACGTAAATATGTGTATGATAATACAATCTAGATTGATGAGTGGTCGCTTTTCCATGCGCATTTTGCGAAGTTGTGAAGAAGAAAAGGATGTAAAGGAGATGGAATTGAGACCAAGCAGAAAGAATTCATATTGTGGCTACCTGATCCCACCATGTCCGCTAGTGCTGCAACTCAAGGCCAGGTAGACTCGTGGAACTATGTACGCACGGACCATATCATGTCGTGATCAAAACATTGAAGCTCTCTATTCAGCCTCACACCTCACACCTCACTCGCACTGCACTCACATTTCACTCCCACTGCATTCATAATGAATTATCACGTCCCTCGCCGTTAGAGTTTGCTAGAGTGGATTCTATATCAAAAGTGATGTGTTGGTCTTAGCACTGGAGAAGGAACTAAATCGCATCCGAAACTAAGCGATAATCGCGCAAGAAAATGGGGCGGCATTGTAAGATACTTATCCGGATAGTACGCTCTCCAGATTCAGACGATAAGACTGTTTGTTGAAGTTTGACTAGCTACCAAATGAATGGTACGGAGTAATGGAATCATTATTTGGAATCGACCTTTGAAGAAAATGTATGGCTTGCAAGCCATCGATCCTGAGAAGGATCCTGATCCTTTCCTTGCACGTGATCCAACTCGTCAGTTGTGGGTCTTCCCCCCTGTTTATCGCTTCTTCATGGAGCTTTCGGAGGAAGATAGTAAATATGGATAGTAGATACAGCGGAGACAGAGAGAATATATCTTCTATCAGAGCCGAAACCGATTATCCTTGGCTGGCTGGTTACTTGCGGCTTGTTTCAGGCGCCGAGCATGTACTTCCATATGTACTTCCATTCAGTGTATGGAACGTTTAAAAGGGACTGCTGAAATCGTATGATTTCTTGTGGCGAAGAAAGCTGCAGTCATAGGGTTCATCTTCAATGTCGATTATTCTTCTCCGGAGCAAAAACGTACTGTATATTTTACGTTCCACTCTTCTCGTCATACATTATCGTTTCGACATCCTTCAATGAAATCAAGTACAAAGTAGGATTATCGTCAATTCTGGCATGCCCTGAGACCGAAACTCCATTAAGGCTCTAGATTTTTGACTAGATCACCTATCATTGGGCATTATGGGAATTATACAGCAAATACTATGATTCGCTGACAGTGTAACCTTGCACATAGCTTGGATCATATTATTCTTCCATCTAAGATCTCGGTATTGAGACTACAGTTCATGCCTCAGTCTTCAAATGATTGCGACTGGCAAGATCTTTGAACCTGAGGAACCATATCAATGGATATTTTTCACTAGCGTGAGGAAAGTATCAATAAATCAAAGTCTTGACAATGTTGATCGTCTTCAAATTTTCGTGTATTCATAGGTTCCATGAGAGCTTACTGACCTCTCACTTGCGATGTGGAGGGGGCGTCTCGGATTATTTGGCCTCACATATTCATATTCTGTAAATCGTTGCAAACAAAGATTTAATCACTGAGTTTTGATTTCACATCATGTGGTTGTTTTACTAGATCGTAGTTCAATTTTCTGCGTAAACCAAAAGGACTGTGAAAGCTTCACACATATTCTTAGTCGCATGCATTGTAGATCTCACCTTATATTTTCCGGTCGCTACTTTTAGAAAGTTCCAATTCGATTCATCGTTAGCAACGCGCAGTGCGCAATTTTCTCAATGTTTTCAGTCTTTTCTTCTCGCCGACATCCATTGTTCGGTGAACGTAAGAGCTTCACGGCCAACTACTTGACATGCGTATTGACTTATTTCAATCATTCCCATGCTTATCGCACTGTATTCTCATGAACACCATAGATGTTGATGGTATTTGGATGTTCGGTTATAACTTTGCACATTTCCAGCTCAGTTCGTCAGCCTCGTTGGAACAATACCAGGCGTCAGTATTTTTACCTTGACTTTGTAATCCTCACCGCTAGAGATTGAAGCAGGCGGGCGATGGATTGTCTCATCATACGATTGAGTCATAACCATCTAGAAACGGGTCACTAGAAGTTTCGACTTTACTAAGAGTTCAGTAAGAAAGGTTCGTACACATTCACAGCGGCGCTGACAGGATTTAATGCTATGTTTTAAAGCAATCGAATGTTATTTTTGTATCCGAAAATGATGCTTGATCAGCCAAAGTGGTCTACTAGGCCTTGACATCTTGGTTAACAATGTGGATGCTTTTGTAAATCTCACGCGTGTATTTCGATAGCATGAATAGTCAAAGGGCTCGTCGGTGTTTTTGAATGATGGCAATAATGCAAGCATACTAATCGCTGTATATGGTCTCTTGAGACGCACTTGCAAGAAGGTACTGCAAACACTAGATCGCGCCACCTCTGTGGAGTCAAATCACTTCGCTCAACTCAGTTTAATTCAAAAAGCTTACTCTAACATCACTCAAGCTGTCGCCAGCAGATATGTATAAGACCTACCCTACAAACTTAGCTTTTGGATACTATCACCAAAGAAGCTCAATGAGTCGGATAGACTCTAACTTTTCTCTCGCACAAAAATTTCTAGCCTTCTAGCCCCCTTGAATGCTCTCTATCTGGAAAATCATAGTCATTGGACTTACACATGGTGAAATGGCTTGATACCAATGATGTCTACACCCCCCCCCCCCAAGCAATTGGAAGAAGTAATGGCTATCAGGACAGCAATTTCAGAAACTGAATTTTGACAAGTCAGGATTTCTTTCAGTAGATGCGGAAAAGCATTTGATATTTGGGCAGCCGAGGAAAATTAGCTTGCTAAAGATTGATTCATGATGATATCGCTCTTTCGGCAAGAAGTTAGCATATTTTTATAATGCTGACTTTCTGTCTATACAAAATATCTGCACATCACGAGAATTCAGATAGACTATCTACGCACGCATGTTTGTATGGCAAGTTTCATTCAGAGAATTACATACGTCTATATTCGCGGCTCTTCATAGCACTACTACAAGTACACCATCCAATTAGGAATATTCCATACATCCTTTGCTTGTATCAACCAGTAATCTTTACAACACTTCACTTTCTTTTTGCAACGCTTCACTTCCCCAAACACGGGTTTTCTCGCGGGTATAGCATCGTCTCAAATCAATATATTATTGCACCACACTAAATATAAACTTCCCTATCTATCTCTCAGCACATCGTTGATATCCAATCACGCAATTCCCTTCCTACATGGCGTGATAGACGGCATGTTCAGCCCTACAGCCCTACGATAATTATTCCAAGTACTATCCCAGTTCCTATGTCTCTTAATTCGACATCCTTTCTTATATCTTAGCAAGGGATAATGTATCTGAATAAATGTTTTCCACATCTCGAAACTGAATATCTGTATAATCGACAGATCACCCTACTGTGTAAACACTAAACATGACATCAAATTGAACTCTAGCCTCCGATTTCTCCTCGAACTTTGCATAATTCCGATGACTCGTCCCCGTTCAATCAGCCTTTTTTCACCTCTCAAGTTGACCTTTCAACGGTTTCCCGGCGTGATGCCAGTTCTTGGAAGTACGGAATCAAAAGAAACAGAGCGCAAACATCGGGAGTTCACCAGCCAAAAGTTACCCTTGGGGAACGGATCATACATAATCTGTCAATGAGACATTGATAACCCTTCTCAGGTAGTTGAATTCGACATTTCAACATATTAAAGCAGTGAATCAATAGAGACTACGACATACGGTAAACTACGTCAATGAAGGCACGGATAGTATCCCTTCAGAGAGCGTTTTTTCGGGAAGGGAAAGATCAGTCTCATAGTCAAACACATTGTAATGCCAGGTATTTTGAAAATTAGAAGAGGAACTGTAGCCATTAAGTCGGTGAGTAACAAATTTGAAGGGCCCAAGGAGAAGTGGTGTCTCTGGATAGAGTAAATGTATCATCACTGTAATGGGAACATCTGCGTACCGACTTCGAGATACTTGATGATACTGTCATAACTGCGCAGTATAACTCAAGTATATTTTGTTTTCCTCATTTTGGACCATATTGAGCTGCCCTCAACAAATTATTCATCAATTACAACCTGCAAAGTTCTCCCTTCTCGCCCCCTCCCCATTCCAGAACTCAGGAGCAAACGAGCTTCAGAATCTCCTCGATGAAACGTACCAAACACGATGATTAATTGGAAGATTGCAATTTACCACTCTCACAATGTACGGGAATCCTAGGGATAAGTTCACATCATTACCATTCCAATTCCCCGACATCGGGAGTGTACAAAAGTATGCTCCATTTCCTCCAAGAATCATGCCGAATGGGCCGAAAGTATCATGAAGCTAAGATTAGTATATTAACGATCAGCCCGAATGTCGTTATCCAAGCTTGGAAAAAGTACTTGGGTCTTTGGTTGACGGTTGTGTTTCGCTCGTACCTATACGTGGTTCACATGGCCTGAGAAAACCCTCGATCACCGATTCATCCGTTATTTCAATCTTCGATGATCGCGGGAGGCCAATGTAAATTGACAGTTCTTGGCATGACCAAGAATAGATGTCGTTGCGAATCGCAATCTTCTTCTGCTGATAAGGTTAAGACAGACCTTGATGGGGTTTGATTTTCAAGGTTGGACTCCAGGTCCTCACGTTTCAGATGTGACCCTCAAATAGAATATCAGATGATGATGCTGATCGACCGTTTATATTTTGGTACCTACAAGACATTCGGAGGACGGTGGTGAAGTGTGATTTACTCCGGATGTCTTGGAATTTGTTATGCTCTCATGCCATTGAGCAGTGAGAAGTCTAGAATTGAGAAACTAGAAGAGTTAAACCGGGGAAATGTATTTAATAAACAGAAGGTTAAAATTCCGAAACAAAACGCTAATACATAAATAGACATCAACGTAGAACACTTACTTGAGTCTTATCATCCCCCAATTACATCGAGATTCGAAGAGGAAGCGAAACTCAATTACATCAAGAATCCGATCTTTACCATTTGAATCGTTGACAGATTTCGTAACGCCCCCCTGAGTCGTAAGCCAAGCCGTCATTCATATTGTCTTTCCCCACTAACCTTAAATGAGGTTCAATCCCCTTTGACGAAACATCAAATACTTATGAATATAATAAAAACAATAAAAATAACTATAATATATGAATATTCAAAACCGGTAAGATTGTCTCCGTGATATTGACATGACAAAGTAAGAAGTTTATTGTCTACCGGCACCCGATTAATAATCCCAACATCCTCGATTTCAACCTCAATAACGTTGTAACAGATTAATGAGATATCCAACGATTCCTCGTTAAAATCTCTGCCTCTGAAACTTTTGAACTTTGAAACTCCAAAGCTAACATAAGATCATCAACAAAAGAAAGCTTCTCTGGTCCGATAAATGCTCGCTGACATTGATACAAATCAAGGCATGAAATTAGATCCTTGAATATTACCTAAGATAGAATAGTCATGATTCATGATCAAGCTTTCAAGCATCCTTTCCCGAAGCCGGGGGTGAGCCATACCAACCGGTACTTAGTCTCTTGGCGATTCGAGAGAGAGAGAAGAAAGATCGAATCCTTGATCAATTTCTCCATTCTTTTCTTCTGGACGCGTACGGACTTCAGAGTTGAGAAAAAAGAAGACCACATGGAATCATGGAATTCGCATAGATCCACTTTTGTTTAATGAAGAGAGACCTCAATTATTCTCGAATGGGTTTTGAGTGCCATCACTGGATATCATGAACGATGAATTTCGTTTGGATTATCAGGAGAAAATGCGTATGGTACCATATTAGCAAATCATTCATGTATTTGATACGCGCTCTCGAATATCTTTTCCTTGGATGAGTCGTACAAATAAATGATCAAGGGGCCGAATTGTTTCTTGATGTTTTTTAAGTTTTTGAGGCTCATATAATTCGTACTACGGAAAGAGGGATGTACGTACGAATGTTACGCGCAGGTAGACGCTCTACCAGAATTTGCTCCATCACAAGTCACGACATTCTAGTATTTTATTTTCTCCTTTCTAGCTGGCAGCTTCTGCTTTCTGGTAATTATGGCTAGACCAAATGCCAAACAACGGTAGAGATAGATAAAATATCAATTCAAGGATATGCACGGTTGTCTACAGCTTCTAGTGAAGATAGTCTGGAATTTCCCTCCAGAACTCACAGACGAAGGCGCGCTTCCCGTCAATTCAATATGCATCCCAATCTCCTGAAATATCCAGCACCCCCACATTTCCTCCCTATATCTCTCCACCGATAGTCCAGACAAGATAATGAAGCCGCGAATCTCCAATGTTACATGTTGAGATTGTGGTATGGTCCAACCAGTCTATCCTGGCTAGAAGGTCTGTCTACGTAATTCTAGAGGTCCCTGTTCCTGAAAATCCACGAGAAGGGGTTAATATGCTATTATGGATCTACCCGCCAGAAAAGACCTTGGCCTTAAACTTTCTTTATCAGATAGATATAGAGGTTCGTTTGTAGGTTTATTTCTTGTAGAATTCTTTTTTATTTCATCTCTATCTGCTTTGACATCTTCTCTCACTATCTCTC
The DNA here is from genome assembly GCA_004786125.1 of Botrytis tulipae. Lineage (NCBI taxonomy): Eukaryota > Fungi > Ascomycota > Leotiomycetes > Helotiales > Sclerotiniaceae > Botrytis > Botrytis tulipae. The sequence continues at coordinate 19,073 of PQXH01000191.1, forward strand.
TCTTGTATCTCAGTCTGCTTTTCATTTCTTAAGATACCCATTTCCTCGTTCTTTGAATACATCATTTATTCCAATTGCTATACAATACCATTCTTCCACATACAAATCATATCACATCTCTTCACAATGGCGAACTCACGTCTCTACTCACCAAAACCTATCACGGATATCTTCACTGCAGACACCGATATCAACCGTCGCAACTGCCGCCGTACAGTCCCTATGAAAGTTCTCATTCTCGGTCTGGGTAGAACCGGAACTGCATGTTCGTATTCTCTTCTAGACTAACCCTCTTAACAAATACTAACGAATCCCCAGCAATGAGAGCAGCAATGCGCGAATTGGGATACGTAGACACCTACCACATGATGTCAGCCAGTATCGAGAACCCTCCCGACTGTCTCCTCTGGCGCGATGCCTTCGACGCCAAATATCACAACGGCCCCGCCTTCACGCGCGCAGACTGGGATCAGCTCCTCGGCCACTGTCAAGCTGTTTGCGACTGGCCTGCCGTTGCTTTCGCTCCCGAACTCATCGCCGCATACCCCGAAGCTAAAATCATCCTCACAAACCGCGACGTCGATTCCTGGCACGCATCTACTCTCAAGACTGTCAATTGGCGCGTCAAGGATTGGGAGCTTGAGAAGTTGAAGGGCTGGAGTTGGGCCGCCAGCATGTATAAACCCATGTTGCAGGAATTCTTCGATTGTTTCTTCAAAGGCGATTTTGAGAACCAGGGAAAACGAATCTATACCGAACATTATGAAAATGTCAGGAATATTGTAAAGGCCATGGGTCCAGCTGGTGAGGGAAGATTACTGGAATATAAGATCACGGATGGATGGGAAAATCTGTGCGAGTTCTTGGGAGAGGTAGTTCCTAAGGATAGACCATTCCCAAGGGTCAACGATAACAATGATTTCATTGATCGCTCGAGGTGGAGAAACAGATGTCAATTGATGAACGTCTTGTTCAGATATTTCTGCATTGTGGTTGGGTGCGGATTGGCATACGTTTGTTTGATGCGCATTTGGAATATGTTGTAGATCCAGATTCAAGAGGGATGATGGAGGGGTAGCGGAGAGACTTCGGAAAAGAAGATAGGAGCTACGAACAGGTAAAAAATCGGGATTGGGAAAACGGCTTGTATATCTTTACATCGAGCATCATCATTGGGTTTTTGGGTTCTGGCTAGAACAAAACATACAATACAGGCTTGTATATGGTATATTCTAGCTTTCTATTTTGTTGGGTCATATATTTGTTTTCTGTATATAAGTGGTAGCATACCTATATCCCACCTTTCGAGGTCGTTTCAATTTATTCTTTTAAAATATGGAAATTCGGCTCGATGTTAAATTATCTCATTTTAGATATCTTTCTGGTAGGTATCATATCTTGCCGTCCAGTATCGAGCTTGTATAATACGTACCTACCTAGTAGATGCTTGTACGCTAATTAGCACAAATACAATCGCTTCGGACCACTAAACTCTCAGCTCCGACCCAAGCCAATATTTGATAAATACACCCAGTACTAGTTATACAAATCAAGTATTAGCATTAGCATTAGCATACACCATAACAACGGATCCATGCATCCATCCATCACTCATGCATTAGGAGAACCTCGGATGTTATAAAACAGTATAAAGCCCGTCCCGAACTGCAAAATTCTGACAAGTAGACACATAACATACCATCACCTATCCTTATTCGTAACGTCTAAGGTAAGCCTAGAAAAGTAATGCAAAAGATCGATAAGATAAGATTTGAATCAATTCTCGGACCCGAGATTTTGAAAATACGAGAACGCCTCAGACGTCAATTTCAATTCCAATCTCGACATGAAATAATAAACTGTGTAAACAATCACATCTGAATTAACTATATACATACATATCTATCTATCTACGTACTAGGTATCCAGAACGTCTTCCCAGTCAAGTATGCACATCGTCCATCCCCCATCCCCCATCTCCCAAACCATACTTATACTCGCCCATACTCATTCCCTACCCATCCAACAAAATCCTTCCCTATCCATCCAATAAAATCGCATACTCCATACCTATTCCACATCCTACCGCCAAGATGACGCGGCCAGACGACGAATAATGAAATATACTAAACCAACAAGAGCTCACGATTCGTGTTTCCTGGTGTTTCGTCTGTGCTTTTCATATGCGTGAGTCGTTCTGTTCTGGGCGTGGATTTTCATTGCGTGCGGTTTCTATGTTGGGGGTAATTATAATGGGGTGTGGGTGTAGGATAGGATAGGATAGGATGTGTGATTGCAGTCGATGTTGGGCTATTAATGGTAAAGAGTGCGATTTTACGGTGTATCGGATGAACATCGTTGGAATGAAACGGTACACCAAGTGCGCAGGTTTGAATTATATCGTGATTTGAATTTATCTTCAAACAGGCATCTATGTAAATATATGCAATGGTATCTCCAGCTCTCTCCCTTTGGAAAGATGACTATACAAACAAGTAAATCTTCGAAAAAGATGTGTCCTATATACAGAAACAAATTCCCAGCCAAAACTCCCCCCATATTACCAATGATATTCGCCCGTTCCCAAAACCCATGCGCTACCCAGATAACAATGGAACCCCCAAGCCCCTAGGCCTCCACCTCAATAAACTAGCTCCCCTCTTCTTTCTCCTCCAAATTATTGCTTCTCTGATTCCCACCACTAGCCCAGTCACCCCCGCAAACGCCATTAATGTGAGCAATGGCCAACTACTCGACCCCTCTAATCTCACTGGCTTCAATGACCAAATCTGCATACCAGTATTAGCATTAAAGATTTTTGAAGTCTAACAAAAGAGATGAGTCAGCCTTACCTGTTCCAAATTTACGTCCAGAGAAGAACTTACCCCCAATAACTCTTCCTCTCCCGTGACGTTATTGTAACTTCCTATTCCCTTCACTCTCAAGTATCTCGGATACAAACGATGAATTTCGAACTCCGTCTCAAAAGTAGTTTTGTCGGCATAATCCAGAGTCATCCACTCTTCCTCTTCTGCTTCAGACTCATCGGCTCCTTGTAATAACCACCTCGTGACCTCCGTTGCTCCATTCCAGCTCACATAAAAGCTCAACCAATCGTCCCCATTAGTCAATATTCGCACATCAGGGTCAGTCGTCGGCCATCCATGCCAATCGAATTTAAAGGTTCGATATGATTGAACTTCTCCTGCGCCAAAAAGACTTTGTGGTCCGAAGTGTACATCACAGATCGCGGTTCCATTGGGATCGTATTCAGTGAATGCGCCTGTGTTTCCATAACCCATAATCACATGCCCATCTTCGAGCATTTGGAGATTTCCTTGTGAGATAGCGTGGACACCACTGGGATTCATGTATTCACGAATGACTTCTACCGTCATGTTGATTTCATCGAGCGAGACGAGGAGTCCACGTGTAGCATTTCCGGGATGAGCATCATCTCCTGCGTTGTCGAACAGAGAAATGGCGGTACGATTGTGACGCCAGCGAGCATCATGTTGATATGCGAAATTGGTAGCTAGACCCCCAGAAAGATCCGTGAACATGTTTTTCTTGCCCCCTAGAATCCAAATGATATCCCCATTTGTCCCATTTATGTAGGTGAGGGAATGAAAATATCTGCTGGAAATAAGATAATTGCCTTTGGAATCCTTGTCGATACTGTTTATGTGAAAGAAGTCGAAAGCAGAGTTTACTCCTCCATTTCCCGCAGGCATTTCTCTGTATGTATCGGAGATCGGATAATGATCTGCCGCTCTCCATTGAAAAAGGAGCTCTCCGGAGGCCAAGTCAATTTCCTGTATAACACAATCCCAAACATATCCTTGTGGTATTCCAACATATGATAAATCAGCTACAACAACATCGTAAATGGTAATCAAAGCGGTACCATTTTCGGTGATGGTGAAGTCGTGTAGATCGCCTGCGAGACCGTTTGCTGCAACGACGTGGTTAACCTCCTTGTAGTTTTTGTCGAGCTGCGCAAAGTTAGTTAAAGCAAAGACTGACAAATACGAGAGAACTTGTACTGACCATATAATAAGTTCCTGCACCATGTCCCTGCACAGCATCTGTTCCAGCCCAGAATGTCAAATACTTTTCCCCCATGTATTCCTGTACCTGAAGATTGTAGACTTGATCATAACCTCCCTTGGTCCAAATTAAATTTCCTGCTGAATCCAAAATCATTGCAGCCGGTTCACTGACAGAACTCCCGCGAGGACTAAATACCCAATACAGATCATTTCGGCACAATGAGCTCGATCGCAAAATATTCAAACGCGGGGAAACGACATCGGTTGACATGTAGGTACGGACTGGATAAGATCCATAGCTGCCGGCATCAAAAGCATCATCACCATGGAGAGCGCCCAATTCAGCAGCAGCGAGGACAGGCAAGAAGGAGGCGAGAAGAGAAAACAGCAATAATACTTTCAACCCCATGGTAACCTGGTGGAAAAGAAACAAGAGAATAGAAGGAAGTGTGACATTTGCTCATGAAGGTATGCAAAAGAATCAATAATGATGCACAAAGGGAAGTGATCGGATCAAAACCTACTAGGATATAGAGGGCAACCGCCGACCGGCAAGCAGAAATACTTTACTCCATCGCAGCATGAAAAGCTGGACAAGTCCTACTATGTGTATGTGGGTCCGAAGGGTGATTAGAACTTTTGTTCATTGCGAAGTGGAAGTTAGACCTTGGAATTCAGGAGCTTCAAAGCTTGGATCCTGTTGTGTGAGGAAGACATAATGCTATACGTCAGACAGTAGTCTGTCTTGAGGATGGTGCGTATAGGATCGCGTACAAGATCTACTAAGTTAGTAGAAAGGAACATGATTGAAGTAGAGCGTACGACGTATTCCGTAGATATACGCATGCATGCATGCATGATAGCAATTGGGAATTCGTAATGGGTTTCTCGGAAAAGCCATATTAGGAGTAGCGTTGGATGGAATATAGATAGATGTTGATGTGTGGAAATATGGTACTGGAATCCGAGTGTAGGTATGTGCATTGGGCAGGGAGTCAAATGTGAAGGAAAAACTTCTGGAAAGCAAGCAAACAGGGGACGTGAACACGGTGGAGCCAATTACGACGCGCCAAGACTTTTCGGATGGGCGCTTGTCTTTTCGCGCTTCTAATCACTGCCATTGATGGTCTATCATGTTGCCGACGTACAGAGTATAGGTATATCAATTCCTACGAGATAATCAATTTGATGTATTATAATAAGTGTGCTAAGCTCCTCCATACAAATTACAAATGTCTATCAATAGAAGAAACACAATTAAGCATAGAAGCGTGGTTTGATGTCCTCATCCTTATTTAATTCTCATACAAAAGTTGCCCATCGTTTCACATAAAACCATCTTTTGGATTGAATAGATTAGGGCCTATTTAAGACAAATTACAACGGATACACGTCAAATGATCGTCGTGAACAACATCCACAATAATTTCAACCCAAGCAGTGGAAGGTTTCTTGTTCTTCCGTCCCGGAAGCAACCACTATCATTTGAATTGAGATATTTAAACTTCCATGAATTGCCCATTGCACGTGAGATGTGAGAGAGGTGTGTCTTTATCATCACCTATGATTACCAGGTACGCCTATCCTCCAGCACATGGGGTTATAGTGGGGGTTCTTTTCGAATAAAATCTTAGTGCCGCGTAAACACTGACTACTGAGGACTAATAAGCATTGAATATTGGAACACCGGCCAACCCTTAAACTTCTTCCCAATCATCTGTGACACTTTCATTACCTTGCTACTGACTTACACTAACGTAGACCCTTGCTTATCTGGCTTTTCTTATGCTTATCCCTTTTTGAGTTGGACAAATATCAAAAAAGAACTCTTGAGCGGTGATCCAAAAAAAGAAGAAACAAGCCGAGAACTAAAGGCCTTTGCGAAAATGCAGAACCATGGGAGGCTTGGAGAGTTGGTCCTTGGATGCAGGAACTTGGAATCTAGGAAACCAACTAAAGAGTACAAAGTTATGGGGCAAGCTTAATTTTGAAATTGACGATGATGTATATCCCATACGCACACATTTTCACACCACTAGCAAGGATAAAGTAAGTATAGAGTAAAGGGAATTTCAGACTGTCCACGAGGAAGAAGGTTGATAATAATAACCTCCGAGTAGAGGAGGACGTCCGAAATGGTTGATTGATGAAGATCGAATAACAGAATTTCTTTTCTACTACTTTTGGCATGTACTTTCCTTCTTTGATCCATCTTTCCTTTCCTTTCTTTACATTCATTTGATAGCTTGGCAGAATTCTGGACCAAGCCCGCTCCATTATTTTTTATCCAACATATTTCTCTGCTCTGGTTCAGTTGTTGACTTGTACCATCCGGATTTTGGCTTGTTGATTCTTTTCTTCTGTATTTTGGGGTTCCGTTTCATTTCATCATCGTTTTTCAATTTTTGTTTGAAAAATAATGACTATGTCGGAGAAAACTAATATCCCAACACCTTTATGGTCGCCGGCCTTGCCCGAGCATAGAGGAGGGGTAAGCGGTTTTCATCGCAGACATACCTCTCTCGTCCCTCCATCCCCACGTGAGGTCTTTGATTCACGACCTAGTACTGCCTCTGAGCCCGATTCAGAAGCATCTGGTCCCAAACCACAAGCAGTGACATGGATGTCACTACCTCGGAAAGATCAATTAGCCATCCTCTTCTTCTCTAGATTGGTAGATTTCTTACAAATTGCTTCATTGCAAGCTTATATGTTCTATCAGCTGAAGAGCTTCGATCCTGGCTTGTCTGATGCTGCTATTTCGTCACAGGCGGGGATCTTGCAGGGGTGTTTCACCGGAGCTCAGGTCTGTACTGCGGTGCTATGGGGTAAAGCCGCTGATACCTGGGGGAGAAAGGTGGTTCTCATGATTGGGTTGGTTGGAACAGCCATCTCATGTATGGGATATGGCTTCTCGACGACGTTCTGGCAAGCGGCTTTGTTTCGTGCCTTTGGTGGTGCCATCAATGGTACTGTTGGAATAATGTTAGTTCATAGATTCTTCAATTTCAAATCCACAATAGCTAAACTGTCTCAATTAGACGTACCATGGTTGCAGAGTTCACCAAAGAGAAGAAATATCAATCTCGGGCATTTTTGCTCTTGCCTATGAGTTTCAACGTGGCTGGTATATTGGGCCCAGGTATGTTTATATATATATATCGCACCAATCACATCATCATGTACTAATATTGCTCATAGTTATGGGTGGATTACTTGCAGATCCAGCAATGACACTCCCTGGTCTTTTCGGTGACCAAGCTGCATTCGGATTTGAGTGGCTTAAATCATATCCCTATGCTCTTCCTGGTATTCTCAATGCCGTCTTCTTAGCAACTACCGGTGTCATCGTATTCTTGGGTCTAGAAGAGGTACGTGCTCTTGAAGTGGGATACATATTCATGTATCCACCCCCGCATATCCAGATACGGATGCTAACCTGTGGCTTCATCTTAGACCCTTCCTTCGGCACGTGGCCAATTCGATTACGGAATCAATTTGATGAATCGAATTAAACGATCAATAGGGTTTGGAACTATTGTTGCCCCAATTGATTACTCTCATCTTGAGACCTCAACTGATAGCCTCGAGAACTTCGAACCTAAATCAATTACTCGTCCCACCGCAAATAAATTGCCATTTAATCGCATCTGGACCAAAAACGTAATCTTCACCCTGATTACCGGCGCATTCTTTGATTTCCATCTTGGAGCCTTCACAAATATCTGGTCACTTTTCCTCTCTACTCCACGACCTACTTCCAACGATTCACGGTCTCTTCCCTTTGTATTCACCGGAGGTCTCGGTATGCCTGCCGCAACAGTCGGCTTTGCAACATCCATTCTCGGCGTCCTTGGCATGGCTCTACAAGTTCTTCTTTATCCACCTGTGCACGCAAGACTCGGTACCCTCCTTTGTTTTCGATTTTTTCTAATTTTGTTCCCTATCGCTTATTTCGTTGCTCCATATTTGGCCGTATTGCCTTCCAGTACTCTCGCACCTGCGCCTGCTGCCGGGCCTGCGATCTGGATTGGAATTTTCTTTGTACTTTTACTTGCTGTTTCAGCGAGAACTTTCACGCTCCCTGCTACAATTATCTTATTGAATAATTGCTCGCCTCATCCTTCCGTTCTGGGTACGATACACGGAATTGGACAATCAGTCTCAGCGGGCTTCCGCACAGTGGGACCGGTGGTAGGTGGAATTTGGTATGGACAAGGGTTGGAAAAGGGAGTAGTGGGATGGGCATGGTGGGAAACGGCAGTGGTGGCTGCGGCGGGATGTGTAACAGCTATGTGGGTTTATGAGGGAAGTGGACATGAAATATTCTTGGAAGGGGAGGAAGATGATATGGAGGAGGTGGAAATGCAAGGGCTGATGAAGGATAATCAGAGAGAAAGAGAAGAGGGAGTTTTTGCTGAGAGGCAGGGGCTGATGGGACAGATGGGGGGAAGTACCAGCTTGGATTTGAGAGATTTGGTGGATGATGAGGTGGAACGGGGAGCGATGGCTGGAAGTAGTAAAGGGGTTAGTTTAGAAGTTAGGAGGAGCTTGGCTCTGAGGTAGGGTGGTGCTTCCCAATGAATGGGATAGGGCTGGCGTACAGGCGTTTGTGTTTGGGTATCATGGGAATAAATACCACAAATTTGTGCTGAGCATCAAAAGGTCGGAATAGGCGGATAGCGGATCAATCTCTTATTAAGTTATCTATGAAAAGTTTCGACGAAAGTATATTGTTAAATTCTCATTCTACGTTTCTTCTTTAAGCAATGTGCCTGACTGATTCAAAATTACACATGCTCATCCTACAGACAACTATCAAGATTGATGAGATTTCCGCAAGCATTGATAATTCCAAAGCAAGTGATTCAACACCATCATACTCTCGACTAGAAGGATGCTAAACAAAGATTGTAGTACTGAATAAAATGCTTTGATTGAAGTTGTGTGATCAAGTGATGTAGTGTTACACATACAACATGAAGATCAAGAGGATTGAAAGACATTCGAAAGGGTAATCCTCGGAATTGTCGGAAAGTTTGAAATCTTGTTCCGACCTCATCTCTCCATCTTTACTTTTTCACCAAATTCAACTAAATTCGTATTGTGATACTTTTTATTCTGATTTCGATCAATTGTGTATTGTACACTAAAGAAATCCTATTTCGTTTCATCATTATTCAAGCTTCTGAAAATTCTCAAGAGGAAAGACAGGGGAGATTTGCTTGTGTGATTAGCTTTCTTTCCTTCATCGCAAAGAGCTTTCTCTGTCAATCATCCCATATTATTCCCCAAGTCAATCGAATCAATCCATCAATCCATTCATTTACCAAGGCCACCATCCTTCAATTTCTTATCAACCTTCAAGTGATCTCGGAACAAAGAACGTAAATACAAAAGAAAGAGAAAAGGAGAGTCAGTAAAAGCTCCACGAGAAGTGTTTCTGTTTGAATCCTCCAACGCCTTTAATGCTTCACCGCAGTGATCATGTAGTCATGACTTCGTTACCATTACGCCAGCGAATACTTCACATCCATCCTCCAGAACCATTGTCTTTGTCAACACGTTGGATTGAAGTTCCTGCAGCTGTTGTAGTGTAAGAGACGTCATGGTTAGCATCTGTTACTGTGCCTGGTACAGGTGCTCTCGCAAACGGAAATCTGCTTTGGAGCTCTCTTCCTCTACCAATGCTTCTTTGTCTAGCTCTCTTCACGGATTCATTGTACAGTCTGAGTTGTTCGTTTCCACCAAAGATGCCTGAGATACTTCCAGTTACATGGGCTTTTTGACGGCCCTCTAGCATTGCCAAGGTGTTGTCGCGTTCTGCGACAGTACGCAGAGTATCGGCTTCTACCGGGGAAGGCGGGATAGCATTATGCGCGCGATTTCTTGTTCCAGTTGTAGCATTAGAGGTTGGTTCAATCCATTGTTTCGGACTGTTGTTAACGCTACCATTTGAAGTTGCATTGGGCGAGGTAGAGTTGTTTGAGGGAGTAGAGAATCGTGATGGTGGTTCGACCCATGCCTTTGCTGGTGTTGTAACCGAGTCATTCTGAACCTGAGGAAGCGCGGGCGCGATAACTTGTGGATTGCTGCCATGTGGCCATGCTGTAGTTGGCGTAGAAGGGGATGCGACTGCTCCATGAAGTTCAGAACTTTGGTTTGACAGATGACCGTCAAAATTTGACCATCGTGGCATTGATGAATCATCAATGCTCTTTTTAACATTTGAAGGTTCCAACCCAGGTGGAGCATGTCCAGTGGCATTTCTTCCATATAGCTTGAGATCCCTATCTGGAGATTTCGGCGGAATAGGAGGCGCGATGGATGTGCCATTTTCGGTTTGTTGTTGGTGTACTGTTGAAACCTCATTCTCAGATAATGTTGGATCACCTGGAAGTTCTGCTGGCCGAGGACTGGTGATAAACTGCAACTCATGCTCATAAGATCTTACCGGTCGTGATGGCGTTGATGAAACTGGTACTGCAGCTCCCATCATAGCTTGCTTGATAGCACCAGTGCCCAAGGTCATCTTGTCGCCGAAAGGCCAAGATGGCCACAACTTTTTGTCTGTTAAGCCCAAGGTATCTAAGACACTTAAACGATCCTGTCGTGAATTTCCTGCTTGGCATGAAACCCTATTTCCTGTGTTTAAGCATTGGCTATGTCCATCATAAATATTTCCTTGTCTTAATGCCATGGAGTTCGACGCGTTATTGCCTTTCTTCTTCAAATTTCTTCGGCGTAACCACCATGCAAGCAAACCAAGTGCAGCGATAGCGAGGATGGCGCCGACGATAGCAGGCACTATAATTGCCACCATTGGAACCGACTTGTGGGCATTGTTGTTTGGCGGAGTTGATACCAATGCGCCAGTTGCTATTGCCGATGATGATGTTTTAGAAGAGGTCGGTGCAATACTTGGCTTACTTGTCGAAGTCGCCGACCGAGTGGAAGATGCTGTTGGCCCAGTGCTTTTGTCAACATTGCTCGAGCTACTAGATTCGACAGTACTTGAGCTATCAGTCTCAACAGTGTCTGAGCTATCAGTTGTCTGCGGGATGGGAAGGCTCGTAGTGCTGGTTGACAATGTTGCAATAGTTGCAGCAATCGATGGAAGGTATGTAGGGTATGCAAATTCAGTTGCAGTTCCTCTTATTGGAGACTCATTTTCTGGATAGACGGTATAAATAACGACCAGTGCAGAAGTCAAGGTGACAGGAATCTGGTCAGCTGGTGTCGCAAACTAAAACATCTGTTAGCATCGAACACATCGGTCTGGTATCGCGGACAACATACTTCTGAGGATGTTACGACAATAGGAGTGGGTGAGACGGTAGTATATGACGTAAGAGTAAGAACGTTGATGCTTATGCTCGAACCTGAGCCATCTGCCATGCTCAAAAATGAACACAGGCAGACGATCAAAATCGTCAACATGACGTGCAAGTGTCGCATCTTGATACCGGGCAGCAGAGTATACCGAGTTTTGTTGAGATTCTAAGAAGTGCAAGGTGGGTGTTGTTGGCGTGTGGTAAAGGACAGAGAGAATTTATCGGCAGAATGCGACTGCTTGAAAGTGATGACCTTCGGCAAGGTGAATAAAATGATTTAAGAACGCAGCCAAAATCGATTATATTCGAGAAAAGATGTGTGATAATTTCCAGAGTATAGAAAATGACAAGGTTCTGGAACGTCGCCTTGCAGAATTGATGAGAAGCCCAGGTCAGGCGTCAAGGTCAATAAGAGGCAGCGTGTAAATTCCAAATTGTAAATCAATATTATTTTGAGATTGTGGGAAAGTTCAAAATGAAAATTGAGCTAACTCTTTTGGACAAGCTAGAGTCTCGGCGTTGAGAAACAGGTAAGCTGAGAAACAAGTAAGTTGCTCAAGAGTTTGAGTGATGCTGCTCGAGGTTTGATGTTGTTGTTATCAAAAGTTCATTCAAACCACATATACTACTTGGGAACTTTAGTTCAAAGAGATGATGATGGATGTCTGCATGTACCCTTCTGCTGGTGTCCAGATACCTTCAAAACCCAGTTGTATATATGAGACCAGCCATGAATAGTCTCCAAGAATGCAATTGTACCCTTACCTTGAGTTATGTTGTGTTTGATAGTACAAAGGTTGCTGAGATTGAAAACAACTTGGAACAGAAGATATGCTCAGAATATGGATTCACTTCTCTTGACATGCATATGATAAGATGGAATCTGATCTGTGAATCAGCGACTCATAGTTTTCATCAAGGGATATGAGCAGATGATAGATGGACTCCTCAATGACCTTGGGAATTCTGTACTTTGAACTTTGTTAAAGTGTCCAAGTCATTTGCTTGCTTGCTGAAGATCACAAGTTTCTGATTTCCTGGTATCAGGGAGCCTTGTTTCTCGTTGAGTTGAGCAATTTCTTTGATAAGAAAATGATGCTTAAAGTTTGTATTAGTACATTCTTGAACTTCCTATACCCTTTATCAATCTGGTGAAGTATGCATTCTATTAGCTGGTTGACGGAGCAATGAGGTTCCCAGATTCTAGCTCCCCACAAGATAGAATTCACTGTGATGCACAACTTCTCGGGAAGCTGGGTAAAATTGTAAAGTTTCATAAGTGTGGATGTTTGAGGTTCTCCAGATGCTATATTAGATTTGGAAAAAAGAAAATGATACTCGCTTTTGGGACCCCCTACCTCGAGTACAAGTCCGAATGTGGTGAAGTGGTTTGGAATATGATTCACACAGGATGGGACGTCATTCGGAACTGCAACGTGTCGTTCCAGTGGAGCAGAAGTTCGATGATGATAGGAGGGGAATGCGCTTCACGAAGCTAGTTTGGGTCATTCGGAGATGATATACCACATGAATAGTCATGGCTTGTAGTACTTGGTTCACTATCTGGATACATTAAGTACTCGATAGCGTAGGAAGGAATCGTAGAGGGTTAGAAATCGTTGAGTATATGTCTTGCGATGGAAGAGTTACAGTTAATTATGGGAAATGGCGGTCCAGATAACTCACTCCCTGGTGTGGAGTCATCAGAGTAAATCTCACAGCAGTAGTAAGGCACTCTCCTCCTTGTGCTGCACATCTCATTTTGCCTTATCCGGTCAGTGAAGCGGAAGAATGGCGAGATACGTGGCAAGATCAAGAAATCTATCCGGATACCCCGTATTAGTTTACGCCAATATGAATATCAAAAAAAGCATGAATGATACTATCTTCCGTGGTTCCTCATCTTCATTCATGGTTCAGGGCGTTGTATCTTTTATCTTCACACCTGTTCTATAACCGACATGTCGTGGAAACCTAAACCACCAGGGTGGAACTGTGATTCGGTTATTCAGTGAGATCCCCTTGTTTTGCGATGGGAGCGAAGTCCATGACGGTGCTAATGGGTAGGTGTAAATGAATCGGATGAGTGATGCATCTACGCTTCATTAGATTTCTATGCTCTACCCATCTAAAGATTTCTCGGGACATATGTCATGTATTCCACATGTTCTCTGACAAAAGAAATTGAAATTTTAATGTTATGTATCATACGTAAGTAATAAACATCAATTTTTATCTCCAAGCCGCTCCAAAACCTGGAAAGCGACCTCAAAATGCAAGACAACAAGCTTCAAGTGCCTATTCCAGAAGAATAAAAAGTAAAGCATCTTATTACATACAAACACCAGACTCAAAGTCCCTCTACTCACTCTTAGTTTTCCCCTCCTCTCTCTTCCTCACCACCTCCAAAAATTCCCCCACAACCCCCTTATAATCCATACTTCGATACGGCTCAAACCACTCATTCCACGAACCCTTCCAGCCACCAACCCTCGATTTCCTCCTCGCTTCCACCCCCAATTCCTCACAGAGCAAATCACAAAGATCCTGTACCTCTGCGCCCACATTCGGTTCGATAATCCCAGCGCGTCGATATCTCCACTTCATGAATGCATTTGCCCGCGCGGTATCGAGATCCATGGTCAATTTGTCACTGAACACTTTATCGATCTCAGGAGCGTGCATGTTCTCGAGATAGGCAATACTCCATAGCGAAGAAAGTTCAGCATAGGTTGGGATCTGAGGAGATGCCAAGACGCCGAGGAAAATTATAGATCGATCGTTGCGCGTAGCTAGAGTGGTGGGAACTGATTGGCGATAGAGATGATATGGTGTATGGTCCGGCGGGGTTTCATAAGTCTTCGGTGGGTTGGATAAGAAAGGAAAGGTTTTATGAACCCATTGATCGGCGTCGAGATCGAGCTCTTTCCAATATTCCTTCAGAGCGGGAGGTTCCGTGCCAAATGGGATTGGAAGGTCCAGCTCAAGACGCATTTCGGGTGTGAAAAATTTGGAAAAGGTAAGATTCCATCCGGTGGCGAATATTATTGCGTCAGTAGCAAGATGAGTACCATTATCGAGAGTGACACTGTTGGGATTAACCTTGGATATATGCGTGCGCTCGACATCTATAAGTATTCCTTCATTCAGCTTTTCAAACAAGGTACTGCCTTCTTGAAGGAAGGAAGGTGCAGATGTCGACCAAAAGAGACTGTATTTCATTAGTAAAGTAAAGTAAAATTCACCGCTGCACAAATATCTTACTGTTGTAAATCAGGTGCGATTTTCTTAGCATTCTCGCTCTGTTCATAAAGACCTTTCAACATATAGTGAGAAGCCCACTCCCAATATTTTCCAATCAACCAGATACCGGGCCAAAAGAGACCACTATGTAAGAGCCAATACCAAAATCCGTGAGTTCTCAATAGACATGGAACCGTCAGACCTGCCCATCTAGAGAATGCAATGGCGGCGGTATGTACCCCTCCCGATCTCGCTTGTATAAGCATTCCTGGACCAGCACCACCTTCTCGTATTAACCAAGTCACTTTTTTGCCTGCAGTTGCACATAAATTGACGACTTCCGCAGCCGATTTATTGCCTCCAACTACAGTTACATGCTTAATTTTGTCGGCAGTAAGCTCGGCATGTCGTGCACCTAGATAAAGAGAGTGAAAGACAGGTCCGTTGAATTGACTCGTATCGAGATCCGGCATTCTTGGATCCGACGAGGGCCCACTTGCTACAATCAATTTATCACACTTGAGGAATTCCTTTTCTTTTCCTTTCGTCTGCACTTCTAGACTCAACCTCTTGACGCCATCAGTTCCATTTTCATGGATCGCCGAAAAGACCTTCGTGTTAAGGCGGAGGTGCTCATCGATACCAAATCTCTTTGAAAAATTGCGAAGATATTCACCCACTTTATGACCGGGAATTATCTTCCACATTTCCAACTCCGGATCTTCATCCATACACATGTCGGAAAATTCATAGCACCCAACAGGACTATCGGCAATGAGTCCAGGATAGCTTCGCTCAATACTCCAGACTCCGCCGATACTGCTGTCAGAGTCAATTACAGTCAGTTTGATGTTGGGTTTGAGCTGTAGGTATGTTCTAGCGGCTGCAATACCTTGCCATCCTGCACCAATGATAATGACATTGTGGTCGTCTGCGGTATGTTCTTCTGGAGCCATGATTCCGTGGCCAAATCAATTGTAGTAAATGATATGGGATGGCGTGATTTTCATATATGCCCGACAAACCAAACATATGCATGATTAGTATCTTTTTGTGGTAGTTATACGATGCCATTTCTTTCTAGAAATCTCGGTAAATGAGAATGATAGAACAATGGTAAGGAACAATAGGAGGTAAATGCCACGAGGTACGAGTACGAGGCTATTTGTTTTGTTGTTTGAAAAGAAAGAAACAAAATCATTGGCGCCTCTTCCTATAATATCCCGTATGTTCCTTTGTTCTTCGGATCTCAATCTTACGAAGCTTGACAGTTTTGGGTTTTGTTGAAGCTGTTCGGCCTGAAGACTATTCGGTTCATAAAGGCCCGAAATTCATAACCAGCATCGGTATTTATTCAAGCCAATCCTATCTGCTGTGTGACAAATGCAGCCGTAATACCCTCTACAATGCCCTTTTTCAATTCATCTATACCTGCCCTCAACAAAACGGAAGGAGATTTAACACGGTGCTGAACAAACCGCAAATCTTTTCAATAAGGCGAGTCTAGAATCGGATGAAGGGTAGTGTGGAACTGTCCATCGACCCATCAGTTCAATCTTAATTCATTCTTCTTCGACGCTTCGGGCTTCTTTGAACAAGGACCAAGCACTAACAGACTCAACTCCTTCATCAAGATCCATGACCGCACCCAAGTACGAAACCGCTATCGACACACGGCTACAGTTACACATGAATCTCGCACTTGCGACATTGAATATCTCGTAATATAGCGGAATAAATACACAGTACCAGCCTTCAATGTCGTGGTAGGTTTAGCAGATAGCAGCACCGTCGCAGACTCCTGAGGTTTTGGTATTGATCTAGCTAGTGTTATGTACTTCGGTACACTATGGCGGAGTAAACTTTTGTGCGTCTACTATGCTCTGCAAATACTATCGAGTATCTCCAAGAATAGGTGCGCTATATACAGCAGCTCCTCCCTTGGAAGTCATACTTTCTTCCGGAATATTGGTATGACCTATCTAAAGGCCCGTGGTTGCGCAAGCTCGCCTCAACATAATTTTTCAGTTCCTTTTAAACCCTTTCGCTTCTCCCCACCTCCTAACTTTCCCATCCAAATCCCTCCCGACGAATCCCCAAACCACACTCGTCCCCCATGTAACCAACGTATCCAACACCCAATTCCCTCTCCTACTACCTCCCCATGCGCAAGCCCTCATCATACTTCCTAGCCAACCCACCGTAATCAGATATTCTCCTCTTTCCAAGCCCCTAATTGAATTCTTCGCGACTTCATCTGGTGTTTGTATCGGGTCCGTTTCCTCTAATAAATGTGTAATTTCCGGTTTGCCTTGATTCTCGATCTCCAATCCCGGGCTAGCTATTGTACCCGGAAAAATTGTGTGAATTTGTGGAGGATTGGGATATAGCAGGACTTCTTGATATAAGGTATCGCTCAAACTTTTGATCGCAGCCTTGGTCGGCGAATATGGTGTATAACCCACGACGGAATAGAAGGCTAAAACGCTACTGGTGAAGATTAAATGTCGGTCTTTCTTCTCGGCGTTGGAAGTGGAGAGCCAGGTTTTCAAAACGCAATGAGCCATATCTGCACAAGACCAATAGTTTATGTCCATTTGTGTGCGAAGTTTCTGGGGAGTCGTATCGAGGAAGAAGCCGGGAGTAGAAGTGCCTGCGATACACCAGACAATGTCTGGGGGATGAGAAGAATTGAATCTAGTGGCTTCTTCGAGTATGCGTGCGGCTTCGGTAGGAATAGAGACGTCTGCGGAAATATAGTGGAAAGATTGCGTTGAAGGGGAGAGAGCTGCGGCCTGTGAAGTGTTAGTTGAGCCCGTCTAAAAGCCATTGGTCTTGTATCTATTCCCCCTACCAGTCCCCTCTCGAGGCTCTAATGGTATCCAAGTATCTCTTCTCCTCAAATTTCCCTTCAATTCCAAATCTCACCCCAATCTTCACTTCCCCTCCATGAAGAAACGAAAAACACTAAAAAATACCTTGATTTCCACCATTGCCTTCTCCAATTTTCCGACGTTTCTCGCAACAATTATCACATTTGCCCCCTTTTTTGCCAATTGAATTGCAACACTCTTTCCCATTCCTTCTGAAGCGCCGGTCAAGAGGACTGTCTATCGAGACGAGGTGTTAGCACATCTATGCAAACATGAAGCACCCAGCCAGCGAAGATAAAACATTTGATCGTACCCTTCCTTTCACCAAGAACTTATTTCCTCCCAGCCCCAACATACCCATAATGCCAGGTGCAAAGGCCGCGAGGCCCAGGACCAACGCTGCAACGGTCCAGTAATTAAGTATCGACATGATTGATTGCTTGAATTAGTATTGAAGTCGAAACCGAAGCCGTTGAACGTGAACGGGGTCGTGTCGTCGCGAATGAATTTTGGCGTTTACGATAAGCGGACGATAAGAGACAGGGGTATACACGTGGTATTATTAGTAGGAGGGAAGCTCCCGAAGATCATCATTGATTAGTGCAGGAACGTGGATTTCTGTAAGACCTAATCATTATAGGGACCATAAGGCTGTGACGTGCAGACGATCTCCGACATGACAGGATTCATTGTGCGTATATTTATTGATATTGTTATTTCCGGTGCAACTACATACGTCGGGACTTTCACATTTTGAGGGACTCTACAATCACTGTCACTTCTTGATTGGCAAGTCAGATCGAAATTTTATGATAATGTTACTTTACTGCAGATGGCAGTTGGCCAGTGGACTACCCTTTGCGACCTATTCCTAATACATCTCCATCCTCGTCCTTTCCAAGCAAGCCTGCTGGATTATGATTTTGACCTTGACAAAAAGTCCCAATGCTTTTGAACTCAGCATGCCCAAAAGATAAGCATTTACTCAAGTACTATGACCATGTCCCTTTAAAAGACGATATAGATGCCACTATATACGCCCAGCCTTGTGTACGCAAAATGAGACCAAAAAATTAAAACAATGTCCACGAACGCCGCTTCCTTGACCATGGTAACGCCTGTATCAATTCATTTCGGAAACGCCTTTTGTCCATGTATTGGGTATCATCCTCCCCCAGAAGCAATTTGCGAATAAGCACAAATAATATCTTAAAAAGGTTATAAAAAATTCTGCATATCAATCTGTTCTCTTTCGTGTAAGAACAGGTCTTTTCCTCCTATTCGCAACAGGTGCCATGCCAACGAATGTTTCATCAGAATCATTGCCAAGGCGATCATAACGTTCATGACCGACAGTAATAAGTTTGACCATATTTCCCAATGCAACTACGATACTGTTCGTACCCACTTTCGTGACTGGGCCAAGTTTACCAACAAGTAATACCTGATCGTAAACTGAATTCAAGGGTACAGAGGTTTCATCTCCTCTCGATCCTAAGCTCCAAACCTCCCAGCCGTCATTTTTGCCTCCTGGGTGATCTAGATTAGACCTCCCACCCGAAGCACCGCGTCGTCGAAGTCCGCCGCTTCCAATCGGCCCCAAAAGTTGATTTCCTACTGCTTGTTTATCTTGATCTTGTGCCTTCCGTACACCTACCACATACCCCGATTGGAGTGCTTGCCAATCACCAGGATTTTCTATACTAAATCTCCGCTCTACAGTTTCCCGCCATAAACAACATGTTTTAGAGCCTGGTTTATCAGGATCACGGAAACATATAGTATCGCCCTCTCTGCTGGGCAAATATGATTGCATCACCATATTACCGGTCTCAATGCAAGTATACATAAATGCAAATGACCCCAAACCAACTGATCCACACTGTGGCCTTCGTCTTGTCGAATGAACGCATTGCAGTGTTCCTGGTTTGATGTTCTCTGTAACAAATGAATGGGTGACATTATGAGTGTGTATATCAACAAGATCAACGCTGTGGTCGCGTATAGCGAGGAAGGAAGATAATGCCGGCAATGGAAGAATTGAGTTGACATCTTTGTCATCGGATACCCAAGGGAGTCTAAGATCATATGAAACCCAACCAGATTTCTCTTCAACTGCAACATGTACACAGCCACGTTTTGAGGCGGTTATGATCTTTGGAGGTGGGAGGGAGCCATTCATAACAACTTTCTCCAAATGTGGCTCAACACAAACCAATGGCGTGCGGCATATTTGTAGTTCCTTTGAAACATGATCTTCCATGTGAAGTTCTGACATGAGACCATTATGGCGCACGATAATCACCGGATCAATCAACTCAACTTCATTGCGGCTGAAGAAAAATGCTTCTGGTGTTCGCCCTTTAACGTCCACGGGCATTGTCGGACCCCATCGTCGTTCAGGAATATTCCACAAGGCGACCATTTTCTTCGACAGTATTGCGAGCCAATTCGAGTCGTTATCGATCGCCATAGCTAAAACAGGAAACGGATCGATATCGGATCCAGGGTCTTCGACTACATAGCTTCGTCCATTATGCTGTGCATTCCAAACACGGATCCATCTATCCAAACCGACTGAAACGATAATTCCATCACGAGAAGCTGTCATTAGGACAACATCCAGAGCATGTCCAGAGCCGAATGTTTTAACCGACAACAGGGGTTCGTCGCCATGACCCTCATGGTCGTCATCGTCAGAAGGCTCATCAGACAAGAGATATTTGATAAATTGATTGACAATCACACCAGTGATGATAACAAACAAAAGAAACGGCAGGGACTGGTTCTCGATAAAGTCATAAAAAGCAGGGAGAAACGATCTCACACCAAGTCTGTTTGGTGTCCGATCTGAACCGTTCAAAACAAAAACTAACGGATCATAAACTTGAGCAACGAAACTGTGAGCATGTGGTTTGACGACGCTTATAAGCTCATGAACAGTCTCGTGGTCTTGCAATCGAAGCCAGGCAGTTGGAGTTCTAGCTTGATGAACATCAACCTCTAGTATTGAAGAAGCCGGCGCAGTTGTTTTCAACACATGTTGATTGCTTTGCAAAATACCTTGATCGAAGTGCCACTGACATATTAGCACTGCGATAATAATCACCAAGGTACCGACAATACGAGTCGAAGGCATGTTTCCTCCCCGAAAAATGAAATCAGCCCACGGTTTAGAAGATGATCTTTCTGGTGACGGATAGCTTCGTTCCCGGGAAGAAGCCGAGAGTGTATCGTTTAATTGAGGTCTTCGTACATCGATGCTTAGAACGGGAGCGAAGAACATCAGTAGGTAGAAGAAATCAAAGATTAGTGCAAAAGTAGCGAAGCGACAAAAAGTAGCTTGCCCTTCGCCTCCAAACTTGGATACAACCCACAAGAAGAGAAGCCTCTGGCCAGTGTTTGCAAGGAATACATGTCCGTTCTTTCCAAAGGCTTCTGCGGATCTAAGAGTCGGATGATGTGATGAGGGCGTGACAATAAAAGCTCTCACGAGTTGAAGCATGTTTTCCGTACCGCAAAAGACAACAATCAAAGGATAGTACTCTCTTGGTATCATAGACAAATCTGTTTTGATAATAGCGCAGATGGTGAACGTCGAAGTGAACGTAAAGGCCAACTGAGTAGTTGCTGCAATGAGAAGACCAAGCCTTGACTTGAGAGCCCGTAGGCCCCACAAAGTTGCGACGAACCACCATGCGCCAAAAGTGTATGCGGCGGCCAATGCAATCGATTCCCAAGTAGCAGTGGGTTGAAATAAAAATTCGTAGGGAGTGCTTCTTAACGAATGGCCATCGGAAGGAATCATGCGCCAGTCATCAGATCCTTTGGCTGCGAGTTGAGCTGCCCTTCTCTCCCAATATCTCCCGACAGGCGAGTCAAGCATGTGAACTAAGGTTATGACCAAGGCATCTGCAGCCACAAGATGGTGGTCCTCAAAACGCTTACCACTGAAGACAATAGAGTGCCTCAAGGTAACATTGACAGAGGTTGACTGGTGTAAGTTTTTGTTGACTGTCATCACGATGTCGTCATCAGCCGAAATCGCTTCCTTCGAGCATGACCAGTATTGTAATGGAGAATGAAAGAACCAAGAAGAGTTTGTTAGACCGTTTACTGCATGAAAGGTATCCCGTACATCCACTGATAATTCATTTTGTGTATAGTCAATCTGGGCATGCTTAGCCTCTTTGCGAGGGTCAAAGTTGATAGTGGGGCCTAAGATATGATCCTGTATCTTTAATGCTGCTTGGAGAACATCTGATTGTAAAGCTTTCATATAGCTTCCTACTCCGGTATTAGCTCTCCTCCCTTCGAAACCCAGAGTAATGACACACCATGTACCCATATCGATCGCATGACCACATCCGGTTTCCTCGAATCATCCAATGCTTTCAAAGGTTGCGCGGAAGACCACACATGATGTGGTAGATTTGACGCGCCATTGGTGAAGCCATTTGTGAAGAGAAATGGGAAGGGATATATGAGTAGGGTTGCGATTATGGCAGAGATAGTTATGGTAGCGACTGAATGCTTTGCGACGTTGTATCCGAATTTAGTGAAGTTATCTCGAATGGGATGTTTGGTGTCGAGGTCGGGGGGTTCCGTGGTTCTAATGCAGACAAGCTTGATTAGATATATAAAAATTTGTCAAGCATGTCAGTTCATTAAATCACTTACCCTCTGAACGGATAGAGGAGATACCAAATCATGATATCGAGGGATGATTCTTGCCCTGGTCCTTGATCTGTTGCCAACCACTCCAAGTATGGCGGCGGTACCTTTTTTTTCGAGAACCTTGATAGACTTCAGTGATAGATTTGCGCCAAGATATTGAATTCTTCGTCAATTAGAAAATGGGTAGTATATTAAATCGGTATCGATACGATAGTGGCGTGGGTAGACAATAGTGGTGGAATTGAAATTGTTGACGTCGTGGGGAATCTCAATCATGGTGTTATCGCATATACAGATGGTGTATTGTATTAGTGGTTGGTGGTAGTGGTGGTGGTAGTGGTAGTGGTAGTGGCAGTGGTAGTGGTAGTGGTAGTGGTGTTATTAGTGCTGGTGCTGGTGCTCGAGTGATTGTAGAGCCGAATCGGAGATGTGGGTGGGAACATTGAAAGCTTCGAGGAACCTCAAAATCGAAGTGCTGACATATTTGAATCAAGTGAATGGAAGGGACTGGGTCGATCTTTGTTGATTGATAATGGACGATTTGATCGAGGGTTTCGGAGTGACAGGATGAATGAATGAATGAATTGAGGTCTACTCGAGTAGCGTTGTCAATTCCTTTTTTTCATCAATAGGTACTTGGTAAAGTTTAAGTTTAATTTGTTGTCATTTTCATCGAATGGCAGAATTGAAAATACCTAGGATGGTCGTAGCGTACGGACTAGGGTGGATGAGTCTGTGAGTGAGTGAGGGCAGATAGATATTGGCAAAAAAAATGGTAGTGAAGACGGTGCAGAGACTGTGGGAAGTCCGTCCCGAGCCAAGGAAATATGTGGATTCTTTGCTTTTCTCTCTCGGAATCCTGAGCCGAGCAAATCAGATGGCTTAGTTCTTACTTGGGTCCTTTGATACTTTACCTTGTACTGTTCAGTTGAGAAAGGGTTTAAAAGAGAAGAACCAATGGTTTCCCTCGAAATTCTTATGACAGAACAAACGATGACCTCGGGAGTGTATGTATGTGGGACTTTCCCCTGGGAGGCATTAGGTATGTGGTAGAATAGAATGGATGGCAGAACGACGGGTGAACGTACCTGGTAACTACTGAATCGTAAACAATACCATTGTATGTACTCGTAGATAATCCTGTATATGTGTACACTGTGAGACTGTATATCCGTATCACTTGTTGCTAGAACCTCTCCTCTCCCCCTTCTCCTCTCCCATTCTCTAGCGCCTTGTCTCTTTCTTTTCCTCTTTCCAAATCTGTCGATTCCACCTCAAACCATGCATGAACTCGGCACAGAAGGGGTCGCCAATTCGAATGATACTGTATGATACTTTAATGAACAAACGCGAGATGTCGATCAGGAAACGGATGCTACTTCCGAACCCCCATATGTCTGAAGTGAATCCAATGAACGTATCGGCGGCTGCGAGGGATTTAAAGAGATGCTCGATAACACAACAGTATTGGACCTATACAATGTCTCTCAAAATTGACCAGGTTGTACATTCTTCATGTGCTGTGGTCTGGTATCGATGATCGAACGGCGCACCTGCTTTTTCTGAATTCTTGATTATCGAGGCTGCACAATGACCGCCTCCATAGTATCTCACGACTAGACAATATAAATTCTTGTACTATACCTAGATACCTACAAGGGCTTGTGTTTCCTCATTTTCTCCTCCTTCGGACTTGAAAGCTTACACCTGTCGACAAGCCCTGGATTGGCTTTTGCCACGAAGAACGAATCATGTTAAGCTGAGTTGAAAGCTAGAGTATCGATATCGAGTCCAACTGAAGATCCAGACCATTTGGCAACCTGTAGTAGACTTCAAGATAACGAAAGGGGGATATGGCTGTAAGTGCATGCAGCTGCAAGAGGTAAGAGGTAAGAGGTAAGAGGTAAGAGGTTGGGGAAAACTAGTGATTGCGACCATTTTTTCTAAATGGCAAAGAGATGCAGCAACAGCAACAGCATCATCAATAGCAATAGCAATAGCAATTTTCGAAAAGTAAAAAAGGGTCTCAAACCCTTCGTACGGAGTGGGCGTTCACTTAAATCTATATAATTACTTTCACCACCTTTTGTTAAATTTACTCCTCTTCCTTTTGTCTGGAATCAATTCAATCATCGTATGGTTTTTGGCATTCTGACATGTCCATCGCCTGATTTTGACGGCATTTGCATTGTCCGATGGCCTAGTTAGGCGTACTAGAGGTGCTAAAACTTAAAAGAAGACATTTTCAGGTCCCTTGAATTTTGAAGAAAAGAAAAGAAAAGAAAAGAAAATGGAGAAGCCGAAAGAGGCATTTTTCAAGCGTTCACCGGTGGCTGATGGATTTAACTCTAGTTCCAATCAAATGTCCCAGGTTGTCCCCAATAATCAATTTATTATTAGCATTAGCATTAGCATTAGCATGAGCATGAGCATTAGCATTAGCAATAGCATTTTCATTAGCTTTAGGATATCAAGCCACCACTGGCAATTGGAATTTTTTCCATCTGAATTTTGCGGGGGAACATTGCACAGAGTGCTTATGGAGACCTCGGGATGATCAACATGATGTGGCTTTCCAGAAACTTCTGTACAGCTTGAGTTCTCTATTGGCGCAGCACATGTGGGTTTGGTATCTAGCGATAATGCTCCATTTCAATATGACTACGTGTGATGGGCATAAATGTAAGTAGGTAGGTAGATAGGTAGGTAGGTAGATGCAATCTAGGTATTTATTCGCATTCCATCGCCCAGAAAAGTTCATACACCTCTTTGAAAAACAAACCAAAGAAAACGATACTTGATGAAATACTACCAAGTACTAGGTACCTAGTCTGTAGGCGAGGTAGGAATCATGTATCTACCTAGGCAAGATAACATGTGAAGATATACATACCCAAGGGGTAGACTGCATACGGAGTAGTAAGCGATACTAGGTATTTTAGCTAGGTGTTCTATGCAGGTCCCCATGTACTTCGTAGTAGAAATGAATAAGCCAAGACCTAGCAACTTAGCTACTTAGTAGACAATCATTGACCATCTTATAAACATCTTCGTCCTCGAAAGGACTACTTATCGATACAAGCGCCAACTACCCATCATTTCCATGTTGTGGCGTTTACAAGGGACAACATTTTGATTCTGCAGACACCCGCTTTCCAAGACCTTTTTGTCGGCCCTTTGGATAATTTCGGAACGGAAACATTCAAGCCATTTTATTAGGCGAAATTCGTATTCCCCATCAATAGCCTCAGATATGATATATTTGAAAGCAAACTCTTTGCTCGATTGGTATATGCGAAGAACTTTCGCCGAAAAACAAGTGCGGTTCAATTCGATTCAATCAATACCCTTGAGTATTGTTTCCATGGCCCTCACTCACTGGGCCACGCCCGAATTGTGAATGAAGGTGGTGAGGAGCAAAGTGTGTATACCTATCTGATAGGTACATCACCAGATCTCCCAATACAATCTTAAAAGAGACTTTTCGTCACAGGACTAAAGTAACACTTGTCATTCCTTAATCATCCTCAACCTCCTCAAAGTTCAATTCATCCATCTAGATTTTCTTCACCACCACCACCACTGCCGAATCTCATCAATTCAAGTCACAGCAACGTCGAGGGAAAAGGAATATAAGTTATCAATCTTGATACTTCAAGGCTATCTATGTATTCATCGATACGTCATGATACCCATCAATCCTCGTGGGCATTATTGTATTTTTGGTGATACATGAAATCTACTTTTGGAATCATGCTATGCGAATGCGAACCATCAGAAAGGACGGATAGTCACTTTCATGAGGCTGGATCTCCATACATGTACCATGTTTTTAAGCGCCGCATGTCAGTGTTCAGTAGTCTGAAGTCTAAAGCCGATGGAAATAACAAGTGTCACCATCGTCGCTATACTTGATTATGTACATGCCCCACGAACTTGTCTATTCCTGTCACAAACCATGGCAGCCATTCACAGAGAATGTAGGGAATTCTGCATTTGGGGCTTAGACGTCAGCAAATTCATTGACTGTGACTGTTTTCATAAACTTCAGAGGTACAGTAATTGTTTGGACTCAGTATGCATGTCGTTTCGTCGAATATCGAAATGTTGCACTGCTTATTGAGCAAGCAGGTGATACTTCACTCAAAGTTGTCTCGCCCAGAGGTAGTTAAAATTTTCAGATACTTCTACAAATATGCATGTTTGCGTTTCTATTCTTATCTATCTCACTTGAACTCAATTCAGAGTGTGGTAAACGATTTAAAACATTTCGTACTTTCCAGAGTTGGATGAGGTATGATCCCACATCAAATCTATGTCGCTCATGCCCTTTCTCCCGCTTCAAACAATATGTAATCCTTCTCGCCTCCGATTCTTCTTTCCTTCGATCTCTCCTTACTATTGTTTTTTCTTCTTTAATCATCTTATTCCAAGCATCTGTTGGCATGCCTGCAAGTTAATTATCACTTTATGGCATGATGCGCTTCTACGACCTACAACATCCTTCAGTATACCTAAAAACACAATTAACAAATCCACCAGGAATTACATTCCATCGTTACGAAGAAAGTCGTAATAATTGTCCCAAATGAGAATGCACTCTTATGGTCCATCCATACTGGCAACAACAATCATTTTCCTCATTCTCGGTGTTTTTGTTGTCTCACTCCGTTACTATACTCGAGTGGTAATTCGAAATACCATTGGCCATGATGATTTTCTTATTCTCTTATCTCTGGTAAGATATACCATCGAAGATCTTAGTATTTGGCATTCTGACTTGGGGTTTTAGGGCCTTTATATCGTGATGGCATCATTACTCTTCGTCGGCGTTCAACGAGGCATCGGTCAACACAAGAAGGAAATGAAGACGGATGACATTGTTGAAAGCTCGAAGGTTTCAACACTGATTCTGAGATCCTACAATCAACTGACAATCAACAGTACGTCTGGCTCACGGTCTTAATTTACATAAATGCGGTTACAGCGGTCAAAGCTTCCTATGCCACATGTCTCCTTCGTCTCACTGAGGCCAGCCCTTGCGCATACGCTCTTTGGGCTGGACTATCAATCAATGTTATCCTATGCTTCATAGCAAGCTTTTACTTGATTTTCAATTGTCAGCCAATTTCATACGCTTGGAAGCAGGGCGACTCGAGCGTGGATGGTTATTGCAATTACGACTCAGCAGATGCTCTAGGTTATGCATGGGCCGGACTCTCTCTTGCGCTATATCTCCTCTTCACCCTAATTCCGGTCGCATTAGTTTGGAATATGCAAATGCACATAAAGACGAAGACATTCGTTGTCACTGTCCTGGGATTAGGATTATTGTAAGTGAACACGTATATTTTCGACATCTGAGTTGTGAAATATGCTGACGGAGTGCCAGCGCTGGTGTTGCTTGTGCTGTACGAATCGGAGTATTCGCTGTGGACTTGGATTATACAGATCCTCTTTGTTCGGGGCCCTGCCCTCTTGCCTTAACATGACTATGACTAATGAACGTTCACAGATTCAATATCTCCAATGCTCATTTGGTCCGTAGTTGAAGCTGGTTTGGGAATCGTGGCAAGCTGCATCGCAACGTTACGGCCTCTCCTCCGGCACTACAACATTCAAGGCCTAGAGGAGATTGAACTCGAAGACGAGGTCGGACACGGTGAGGGTGGACGAGGACAAGGTCAACAGGCATACAAAATGTCAACAGTATCCCAAATCCTTGCCAAATTCACAGGTCATGGTGCACATACCGTGACCGTAATTCACCAAGGAAGTGAAGCTACGATTCCCGCGAATGGTCAAATCAAGGAGAGAAGGACATACAACATCACTACTCTTCAGAGAAATTCGGCGGACATGCAACACGAACGTGAAATGCAAGGAGTTGCTGGCAAAGTTCCCGAGCCAGACGACGTGAATACCGGGGGTTGGTGAGAGCAAACGATTCCGATAACATAGTAAAATTGGTCTTCGAGAAAAGAAGAAGATGGGTCAAGGATTCATTTTATATTCAGGTTATGGTACTGTTTTGATCAATGCGAATACATTTTCAGGTTCTGTTCTATACTGATTGCATCTTGCTTACAATGCTAAAGAATGCCTACGGGTGTGCAAATGTACACAATCTTTGCTAGATTCCTGCTGCATGAAACCTTCTCTACCCCATGTTTGTAGGTGACAGGGTAATATTCGGCAAATCTACCGGTCAATCTACAATACCCGGAACATTGCAAGGGCAATGAGGTTATCCGTACGTGATCAAGGGTAAGCAAATTAATATCCGGTCGCCATGCATTCGCCGAGCCGGAACTCTCTTTTTCTGGCTAGGGACCTAAGAGAATGGTGACATCTTAAGTTTGTGTGGATTCTCCAAAGACTAATTAAAAGGTTGGGATCACAATGGGGCTTGTGGGGCAATTTGGTTTTACCACCAATAGAATCACGAATATATTTGAGATCGGAAGACTGATAAATCCCATTAACGGTGTACGAGAGGAATGTTCGGAAAAGGTAAACTCGGATTAAGATAAAGAAAGAGTTGTAAATGAATGAATCGTCTGATAAATCCAGGAACAATATATGCAAGGGGGGAATGCTGGGCGTCACTTTAGACTGCGGTCTTACTAGTCTCCCAGATGGGTACCCTTTCTGCATGCATGATGTGAATGCAGAAGAGCTTAAGCTTATCAAGCATGCCGATATTGGACAAGGTCTAAATTGTACGTCTTGAAGGTTCATATAAATGGGTGGTATCGCCGCCGTATTCGACGTGATCTCTAGGTTTCCAGACGAAACTCAAGCTTTCAATATGTTTATCTCAAAATCCCTCATCTTCACACTCGCAAGCTCTCAGGTTCTCGCGTCCAGACTATTTGTGGCTTCATATGCAGGAACCGTTACCACTTTGTCACTCGATGAAGATGCAAATGGTGCATATTCACTCGGAGTCATTGCGACATCTACGGCTTGCGCGGCCAATTCCTCGTGGATCACCTTAGATTCTTCCCGGGATATTTTGTTCTGCGCGGATAGAGGTTTGACTGCAAGCAATGGAACTCTCAATTCGTTGAAGATTCAGGACGATGGTTCTTTGGTGGCATTGGATAGAGTTGAGACTCCGGTTGGGGCAGCGGCTACAGTATTGTATGCGAATAATACTGCTTTGGCTTTAGCTTATTAGTAAGGATTCACTCACTATTTGCCGCTTGACTTGATTTTGGGACTTGTACTAAGTGACCGGCCAATAGTTCCTCAAGCAGCGTAGGATCTTTGGATGTCACCTCCGCAACTAACATCCTCCCTCTCCAAACCTTCACCT
This sequence comes from Botrytis tulipae, assembly GCA_004786125.1. Taxonomy (NCBI): domain Eukaryota; kingdom Fungi; phylum Ascomycota; class Leotiomycetes; order Helotiales; family Sclerotiniaceae; genus Botrytis; species Botrytis tulipae. Next base: position 48,573 of record PQXH01000191.1, read on the forward strand.
ATAACCTTACAACTCCCGGCACGGACCCCCAATACGAAACCGCACCGCATCCACACGAAGCAATCACCGACCCCACAGAATCATTTGTTCTCGTCCCAGATCTGGGTGCTGATCTCGTGAGAATCTATCGCATCGATCAAGATACCAAGTTATTGGAACCACTTGAGCCATTGAAAACTCCCGTTGGAAGTGGACCTAGACATGCAAATTGGCTTGTTTCGGAAACAGGAATCACTTACTTTTATTTGGTCAGTCAGTTGACCAATAGACTTACGGCATATGAGGTTACATATGAATGTGACAATACTTTGAGTTTTGAAGTGAAGTTTGAGAGGAGTCTTTTGGAGACGACTACCCCAGGCGAAGAACTGCAATTTTATAGTGCCGCGTCAGAGATCCAAATTACAGTAAGTGATTATTTTTCGAAGGATCATAATTCTCTCCAAATTTTGTCACGTGAAAATTACATGAGATTAATGTGCCTTCTAGCCCGATCACAACTACCTCCTCATCTCTCAACGCAACGATACACACTTCAGTATTCCCGATCCTTCTTCCCCATCAGCCACAAACATCATTCCCTCCGACTCTCTCTTAACCTATTCTCTTGACCATGCGAACGGTAATTTTTCACTTGTCTCAATTGACGCTGCTGGAGGTAGTTTCCCAAGACAGTTCTCTATCAACAAAGCTGGGGACTTGGTAGCTGTGGGCTTGCAAAATGATGGAAGAGTAGCGTTGTTGAAGAGGAATGTGGATGGAGGAGATTTGGAGATTGTCGCTGGAATTGATATTGAGGGACAGGTTGTTTGTGTTGTTTGGGACGAGTAGTTGGAAGGGTTAGTGTTGATCTGAGGATGACTTCCGCGCCAATTGTTGTCGTACTGGCTTCAGCATTAGATTTAGTACTCGGCATGAATGAAAACTTTCCTCGCAAAGCTTTTCATTTGCATTTCAGTGCAGAGTAGTACTCCAAACTCGTTTGTTTCTTTGAAAGCATAGTTCCATTTTCTTAAAAGGCGGGGTCACCAGTTGACATGGATGTCCACTAGAGGATAGAAACTTCAAAGTTTAAAGTCACGTTTGTCAGATTTCTACAAGTACAGTTTGAATCCTTCTTCCCAGATTTTGTCACTGGATCAATCTGAGTGTTCCCACGTATCAATTGAGCTACTCAGCTTTTTCTTCCCTCTGTTCACATCCTTCTGATAGTCATATCCATGACAAGATAAATAAATAGCATTGCCAATAAACCTCCAAATAGCTGTGCAATTCCGCGCTGAACCTTGTCGCGCTTTCGATTCTTCTCGAGGACTTGCATGCGATCAAAAAGTTGAATCATCTGAGTAGATGTTTGCTAGATTCAAAGTCAGAATGTTTTCAAATCTTAGGGTATAGAATGGGGGTACCGTAGATTCTTCATTTTTAGGAAATGGAATTTTGTCCAGATCCATCTTCATCAACGCATCTTGCTTTTTGTTCCCTATAAATCAATCAGATTACATATTCCACATATCATCTCCCCATTCAACCAGGAAGAACGAAAATCCTCACATTTTTCTTCACTCTCAGGATCATAAGTACGGATTCGTTCAAACTCACTTATGTATGCTTTCATATAATGATCGGTGAATTTAGCGTTGAACCCAGCTGAATATGATCGGTGGAACGAGTCCCAGCTTGCTTTTTGATATGCTTCGATGTAGGCCTTTTTATACATTTCGGCATAGAGTTTCTTGTAGGAATCCTCAGGACTGCACGAGGGATCTAATGTATCGGTGTCGGCTGGCGCTTCTGGAACTTCCGGATTACATGATTGTTCAGCTGTATCGGTGTCGGCTTCTGGACTCTTTGAATCGGTGGATTTAGGTTCACTAGGTTGAGCCCATAAAGCGGCTTTTTGTTTCTGTGTATTTATCAAGGAGGGAGGCACAGTTGCAGGAGAATAAACATTTCGTTCGCCGGAAGAGAGTTCCGGGGTCGCAGACTCTTGGTTCATTATTATTGAGTTATACATGGGTATTATCGGTCTGGTTGAGCAAGCCTGGATTTATTGTAATTGATCTGGTGTTTTTGAAGTTTACTTGATCTTGGAAAAAGTGGGAGCTGTAAATGATGTTTTGAAGATCGGATGTAGGTAAAGGTTTTGTCACTTTTTGTGACTAATTCTCACCGGCATGGTGACTGTTGTGTTGGAGAAATAAGAGTCAGAAGCTTTTTATGACTCTAAAGTGTGTAATGAGACATATCCCAAAGTCGTAATGCCTGAAGTGCCAACATTACATGGTTTATGATTCCCTCACAAGCTTCGATGAGGCAGCTTCATGCCATTTCCTCTCATCTTTCAACCGTGGTAATCAGTCACTGTTACATGCTGCCTATCTTGCTCCTATACCCTCTCCAATTTACGCCCAGCATTATAATCCATATTGAATGCTCACTCCGCCGTCTAGAATTCTCATTCCTTGTTGTATTTTCGTTCTATGTATCATGAATTTGTTTGGACCAAATACTGGGACATTTTCCATGTAGTTCATAAATACTCTTTCCAAACAGGGATGGTAAATTAATAATGTGAAGTCATCGAGATGCGAATCTCGTTAAGGGCCGTTCTGGTTATCATGGTAATTTTCCCCTCTTTACATTTACGCCACTCACTGAATGGAAAATTTCAACAAGTAATGGTATTAATCAGTAGTGCAAAGTTTTATTCGTATTATCAAGTTCTATCGCTACATCTTGAGGAATACTCATCAGAGGAAGGTATCTTATTCTGCAACAAAGCCAAACCTGGTTCATACCACGAGCGATAGGGAAAAAAAAAGAGAGAGGTGTATCGAATCAGTGATCGGACATTGTTATTTGGTGAACATTTGTGATCCAAATTCCCTCAGAAGCGCAGGATACCCATTCTCAGACCTGTTGCAACTTGCAAGCTTTTTCACCACATCCTTGGTACTCTATTTTCCGTGGCCAAGAGCCTCTTCAACCTGACACATCTCCAAATTTCATAGTTTGAATACTGTCGCTGACGTTCGAGTTCGTGGTAGCGGGCAACACGAATGTCTTTTTCAACCCGGTAGACTCTATCATTCTAGAGTCGCAGTATCTTTCGTTTTACCCGGCATGCAAGCTTGGCATTTCCGGAAGAAAGATCGCAAGCGCATGCAAATGTAAGGTTCTGATTTGCATCCGTGTTCGATAAATACGGTAGAGTAGCTCTGACAAGCTTTTTGATACATGTAGTGAGGTTCCTCAAGGGATCAATCCACTCGATTGAATGGATGTCCTTCGAAATGGATGGGTCGCGAAGTCTATCGGGTTGGCAAAAAACTTCCAACATTATCCACTTGGATGATTTCATCATGTTTCTGACGCAACTTAATCTTCCACTACATCCGTAATGGGTCTTCTTGTCCCACAGCTTGGGTAGCTCTACTAACTCTACATGTGAAAGATTCTTATATCCCACGTACAAGAGGCCTTCCAATCCCATGTTTAACTCTTTCAAGTACAGTAGCTCTTCCAGATCCAAATGTAACAGAGTCTTTCACTCTATACATGTTGGATCTGGGCATCCATCTTCCACTTTCACATGTATAACAATATCCCGAACTCGCGCCATCTTTACTTTGAAGTTTAGGTATCGTGGTGGGAGAATTTGAACCACTACTCCCAGGGCAACTTATGCATTCACTTCCACATGAAACGTCCACGAATATATGACCCGTTTTCCATCCTTTTTTACAAGCCCAAGAGTAGATATAGCCAACACACCCGTCTTTGCACTCGTCTCTCCTATGGACAGAATCTTTCGATTCATTAGAGATTGGATTACTTGTATTTCCATGATGCCAAACATGTGCTGCCCATGTATAGAGCTTTTGAACTTCTGTTGGGATTTCTCCTGACGGAGATTGTGGAATACTCTCGATTTGAGCTGCAGGGAATATTTTGACCGTGTATGTTGGTTTTGAAAGCACAGTGTCTATGGTAGGACTGCCACCATGTGATGCGTTATTTAGATTTCCATAGCAAAAATTCTTTGTGACCGAGTCCATTGTGGAGGTTGTTGATGAAGCTGTCTTTGAAAATATCGAGGACGTTCTTGGGGTCTTTTCGAAAGATAAGGTCGTGTAAGTATTAGTAGATGTTGCAGTTGCAAGCAAAGGGTAGAAGGAAGGAGGAAGATACAGTGCTTTTGAGTAACATTATAAGTGGCATTATAACGCCAAGCAACGTGAATGATAAGTTTGAAATTATACGTTCGATTTTATTTGAGCGCGAAATCCAATTTGAATGTTTAAAATACTGTGGATGACAGTGCTCTTGTTGATAAATCTGCATTTCTCATGAAATGACTCCGGTAAGATCATTCCGGTTAGCCATTTGAATATTTCTAGCTGTGATGAATGATACATTGCGGAGTCGAAAGGAATCATGATTTATCGTGATTTTCTGAGAAGGACTAGATGAACAATTGGATCTCGGGCTTCGACTGTCTCGAGACTGTTTGGTCAAGTCACCCTTGAGCACAAATCGTCATGTCACCTGTTCAGGGAAAACCCAACCACTGAAAATACAGGATCACCCACTAAGTCAACCACCCCATATATTCTTCACCTGATGAATTCTGGCAGTGGATCTACGTGGGTATCCCACACTTTCTTTGAGTTCGATAGAGATCAATGAATGACTGGAGTAACAGGCTTGAGCGATAAATCAGAAAAAAGAAAATATTTGCAGTCATGTTGGCTCCAGTAATACAATGATCACGACTTTCATTTAAACGAACGGTGTCTACCTAGTAGGCTCGACTCTCGAGGTAAGTCACCTTTTGCACGAGGTAATTAGCAATCAACCTCCTGTACATGTGGAAATCGGCTATAAATCTTTCATATTTTCCGCCTATGACTGGCGTTCTACGAAGCGTTCCCTGTTATGGTCGTGCTACTCAGCAACCTCATTTAATCAAAGGCGTGAATAATATTTGATGGCGGTAACAAAAATTGATCAAGCATTTGTTCCATGGTCTAGCCTCATGAGCCACAGCAGAAAGTTCAGAATAGCATGTAACACAGCCCTGGAGAGGACTTGCCGCGTTTTATTGTAACCATCCCCAAATTCATAGATTAGCAAATCTTACATTTGGTTAACAACATTTTTCTACAGCGAAAAAGCCGATATGAAATTTATTGATTAATCGTCAACCAATATTCTTCGAATTGATGGATATAGCTTTTATTAGTACAGATTGAGTGATGGAATTATGATACATTTGAATAAGTGTTTACTCATGGAAGGTCCTGCGCTGAATTCTACTCACTGTAACAACTCACTGATTTCGAGAAATCCCCCTATTGGTGCAAAGTTAACATATGTCATGTAATTTTTTGGGTCTCAAGGAGCATCCATGGATCATATATCTTGTTACCTTTTCTATACGTTGCTGGCAGACTGTGTACTCAATAGAAATCACCAAGCAGTATGTATATGAGTCGAAATTGAAATTCATTTGAAAGCCAGGCACTTATATTCTTCCTCCTTAAGATACAACGAAAACCCATTATTAATCAATCCAAAAGTTTTGAGACCATCAAACACATTGACTTTCCTGAAATGTACTAAAAGTTTGTAACAATGAAATCTGGCATTGAGCCAGTATAACCTAATCCAATATCAAGACAATGAAGCATGATATCCAAGAAAATATGCAAAGTATGAGAAATTCCCGAAGACGATTCTGTGCCACATCATAAATGCTCGACAATCCACCCACCTATGGCCATGAGGTCCGGAATCTTGTAACGAATTAGCGAGTTTGTTATGTATCACTTTAACATGTATATCTGGGAATGGGCACTCACTGTATGTTAGCGATCCTTCTAATGTCCGAATCTGTGATGTTGGAGCTTCTTCTCACGGTCCTGATCGTCGGCTTTTTTCGTTTGTCGACGCGTTACAAATTTGTCACCAGACGCCCATGAATATCCCAAAAAACTGGAGGATGGCTTCCAGGCCTTGCTATTCTTTGTGCTCCGCTGAGTGATACCGGATTCACGCACCCAAACTCCACCCAAGGTTGTCTCACCAGGACCGGTTATGCTTTTCTCTGTCGATTTCTGATCCATCCTACTACTTTTGAACAAACTGGCTTGAGGTTTGCGCACGTAAGACAGTTTTTTCTTGTATTTCTTTCCGTCTTTTGACGATGTATTTCTTCTGTCTTTGAAATGAGGAGGGCTTGGCGAGCGTTGGTGACCCGGAGTATCTTCAAAATCGCTTGTAACTGGTGCGGGACGTAGTCGTCTCTGACTCTCGATTATACTCCGTTTAGGAACATTCAATTCTTGAGGAAGAGATCTTGAGTTTGCGGGAGCAGCAACTAACTGTGGGGGAATAGGCTGGCCTTGACGTCTACCTTCGTTAAAATTATCTTGCTGTGCTGATTGCCCTTGGAAATTTGATGGGCGCTGAGATATAGGATTAAAGTAGCTGGGAGCTCCTCTTTGCGGTTGTGGTGGCGCTCCAGCATTCGCTGACAGAACAGGGCCAGGGCCTGTTTGTACTTTTCTATGAAGATTTGCTTGTACTTGCGCATTCACCGAGCGATAACAAGTGGGATCGACGTGTTTTGGACGTTCTATTTGAGAACGTGGTGATTTTTGGGTATCCGACGGATGATGAGGGCTGTTATTGAGATGATTTGGAACACCTCCTGAGTGGGGTGATTCTCTCGAGTGGTTCGAAACTTCTGAACCGATTCTGGAATTAGATGTTACGGCGAGCCGGGCCATTTTGTTCGGGGTTCCTTGAGAAGGCTGTCTTTTGTTACTCGAATACACAGTTTCTTGCTGTAACTTTGGTGCTTCTAGCGGAGAAAAAGTTTCACTGCCGCTTCTAGGTTGATATCGAGGAAGCCGAGGACGAGAGCTGGTCTTTACAGAGGTATCTTTCTCTCTCCAGCTACGTTGACTGGTCACATTGTCTGTGTATCCTGGAGAACAAGTATAATCGTTATCCTTAGGTAATTGTGATTCTGAGCGAGACAAAGGCAGCGGCGGTGGTGGGGGGCGTTCTCGTCTCTGACTCTCCGTGACACTCCGTATAGGAAGATTCAATTCTCTTGAGCGGGATGATTCTCTTGGGTGGGATTGGGGGGCAGAAAGTGTGGCTGATATTTCCCCTTGTCTTGATTTGTGTTGACGATTTGGGGTTGGGCTACTCATGATTGCTTGCAATAGAGGTAATGTACTTGGAAACGGGGTTTGTTTGTAGGTTTGTTTTGAATGCAGTAAATGAATTTTTAATCGTTTAATGTAGATGTAGATGAGAAAGTGCTTGAAGCAGGGGACTTGAAGGCTTAAGAGGTTTTTTACAGCTCTCATTCAGACCCCTTAAAATCATGATGATTCATTATCTTGTAGTATGAATTATCAATGTGACTGCAACTTTTGACAGATGTGACTTGGAATGGATAAAAACCCACTGAAAGAGGATCGAAATGACTTTAAAATTGGAAAATGACAGGAGTGATAGCAGAATAATTGGAAATAGAACTCCATGACAGTGAAATGACGTTCAAACAATGTTTAGTAGTTGATATGACTATTAATCCAAGGATCAATCAAATGATTTCTGTTTGGCTGTGAAATGAATATAAATTTCACAAGACTCATACACGAGTTGCGCGATGAATGGAATAAGGTAGGCACAGCTATGTGACTGCGATGAAAAGTAAAGCCCGGATATCTAATTCCTACCCAAGATGATGACACTTATTACATGAATGGAACTGACAATTAGAATTATTATTTGACCTCTCACAGACCTTCCCTGATAATAATCTATAGATCTTGAATACACTGGTTCTAATAATGCGAATAAAATGCTATAGTCGGAGAGCAAGAGAGGCAGAACGCTAAGTGATAGTATAAATCTTACCTGGTCCAGAAACCAGGCATGGTAAAAGGCACAACAACAAATATAGACTCAACTTTGAGCTCGTACCACTTAAGGTGCATCTTTTTTACTGTAGACAGCTCTAATGAAGAATGATTCGATTATGTGCAGTTCAGCTCCTACTGCAATTGACTTTCCGTGATTTCTAAATGGGGTCCCCCACAATCATCCGAAGCAGCCTAAAGCATTTGATTTCTCATGGACCAAGGGACAAAAGCACCCTGAATGGGTTGGAAAATCCTGAAATACTAGAGATTCGAACTGGAAGCTCTGACACAACTCGCTTTGACATTTTCACAACGGGCAGTATTGCCATAATTTATGATCTATATTCAAGTATTTTGCGCCACCCAGCAACGCTTCCGTAGGCCAAAGGAAGCGCTATTCCAACAGAAACTTTATAAACACAGAATCTAGAAAGGGAAATCATCTCATTTAATCGTTTCGATCCTGGGTATTCTCAAGGATGTCTCATTATCTTCGAACTGGCTAAACAGCCCTTCACATCGCATGTCCTTCCGGCCCATGCATGAAGTCATCTTCAAACCTTCCCCACCCACCTGTCGGCTCATCACACATCTTCAGACTATGAATCCTCAAGTCATAATGCCCATCTTGCGGTCTCTGTCCCTGGCAAACGTTTCCGCCCATCGCTACATTTATGATAACCTGAAAATCATTCAGCCGCCTCGTTCCCTCTGGCACCGTCGCTTTCATAGCGACCTTCCCATCGATATACCAGACCATCTTTCCTCCTACACCATTCTCGGGTTGCTTCCACGCAAACTCATATGTATGTTGTGCATGATGCATATTATGCACCGGTGTTTCCACAACCCTATGTTTATTCCAGTCCTCCCCATTAAAATGACCCCAATGCAAGCAAGTGTGATTCGTCGAATCCCCGTTCCACGTCTCCATAATATCTATCTCTCCATCATTTGGCCATGTAAAAGGTTCACGCGGGAGGAGCCAGAAAGCTGGCCAGATTCCAGAGGCACAGGGTGGTGTAATAGTTGCTACGAGACTGCCGCGATCTCGAGCTAGTGTCATATGGCTGGTTAAGCGTGCGCTTGTAAATCTACCGTCAGAGGCAATGGCTCGGAGGACCAAATGACCGTTTTCGTCGTGGAACGAGTTTTCTCGGTCTGCGACGTAATTTTGGAGTTCATTGTTTCCCCAGCCATGATCGCCTAGCTGATGTCTGAAATTGTCGGAAACGTGTGTGTGGGGAGCAAAAGAAGGTGTCCAATAAGGATGAATCGCAGAATAGGATGGCCTATTCTGAGGAATCGGAGGAGGCGCGCCTGCATTGTAATGAGGTTGAACTTGAGGATAGTATCCTGGTGGTGCGGGTTGTGGTGGTAGGGGTGTATGCGTTGTGGATTGACCGGGGATAGAAAAATTATGTTGAGCAGCAAAAGCTTCACCCTTAGCTTTAGCTTTGTCAAGAATACTTTTGAAAGACATATTGATCGTATGGGGTTTGGTTTGATGTAAAATGTATGGGATTTTGCGGTGAAGTTATAGCACGCATGTTACGTCAGTGTGCGGATCGGCCCGCAAAATCATAAGGCTGCGGCGCCTACTTGCGGGGTCTCTCGGTAAGTTCGATTTTCCCACCCCTGGGATCTGAAACAGTAACTTTTTCGGTTTTTGATGAGCATTTAACAAAACCTCGGAATTTATGGATTCTATCGAAATAACGAGATTTTCACTCAGAGCAGGGAACCTATTATGACTATTACGAGTAGTGATTATACGTTTCCTTTATGCTATACTCTATTCGCACTTTTCTTCTACGACTTTCTCATCTCCATCTCTGACAGCAAATACAAATGTACGAACATATATTATACAAGTCTACTCTCTCTCAGTCATTACAAAAATTTCGTCTTCTCCATACTGTTCGTGAATAACTCCCTACACCTAACTCTACTGCCCAATCTCGCACACAGTAAAAATGCCCCACTCAATTTTCGATGTAAACTATAAGTTTCTTCTGGCGGTGGCGCTAGTCGCTCTCTGATCATGATCGGAATGAGAGCCTTTACTCTTTCCGTAATGGTCTGGTCTCTAAAATCATAAATCTCAGGGGAAGACTCTAAAAATGGTTCTGCGAGAGTGAGAACAGATTGTATGTGCGCGTCTAACATTGCCTTAGATTCTTGACCTGTAAGATACCCGAGATCGATAGACAGAGCGCGAACTGTATCTCTCTCTGATCTCGAGGCTGCGTCTAGGAGTTGTGTGTATTTCGTAATGAACTCTTCGGGATACTCGCGAGAGGCACCGAAATCGAGAAGTTCTAGTTTATTGGTTTGTGCGTTGTAGAGAAAATTCGTCCAATTAGGATCGGTCTGCATGTATTTGAACTCAGTAATCTCGCGAAGACAGAGGCGGAGAATCTGGGTTCCAATCCAGTCTCGTTGCTCCTGCGTAAAACTTTGAACGCGAGTAACACCAACTCCTTCCATATATTCCATAGTAAGAACCTGTTTCCCTGATGCTTCAGAAAACACTTTTGGTACGACGAAAACATCTTCTTCATCCGCTAGAAGTTCCTGGAAACGCAGTCCGCATTCCGCTTCTCGAATATAATCGCATTCCCATCCCAGCTCTGTTCGGGCATTTGCTATCGTTTTATCGAGAAATAAGCCTTTTGGTAAAAGACGAGATGCTGTTAGTAGTATTGCGAGGTTATTAAGATCGGAGTCTATGGAATCTGCGACTCCAGGATATTGAATCTTTACAGCAACCTTTGCACCCGTTGATTTGAGTGTTGCACGATGGACCTGACCGATAGATGCAGCAGCCAAAGGGACTTCTTCAAATTCGCCAAATAAGTCTCTCCATTCAGGTCCGAGATTTGCTATCAATACTTTGTTTCTTTGTGAAGCAGGCATGTAGTCTGCTCGATCCTGAACTCGTTGCATTACTTCTTGGATCGGCGCTGGAAGCATTTTGGAGTCTTGGAAACTGATCATCTGGCCCAATTTCAAAGCTGCACCTCTCATCCGAGATAATTTGGTCACAAGCCTGTCCATGTTACCTGCGCTCAACATGAAAGATCCCTCGCCGCCACCGCCACCAACTCGGCGAAGACTTTCGCTGATAGCCCCTCCTACCATGCCAGCAGCGAGGCCACTATAGTTCCATAACCTTCCAAGTCGTGAAGAAGGAACACTAGATTCTCGCAGCTTATATGGGGCAGGCTGTGAGTTCTCTTCTGGTTGCAACTATATCATTGTCAGATCTCAGTGTCACAAGCATCAAGTGCGAGAGGAGCTCATATTTACAGTGTTATTACTACTTTCTTTGCTAATATCTGCCGCTAGCTTTTCGATACCTCCAAGGTTTTGACGGGGAGCCTCGAGAACGGATTTGAGTGGACTATCAGGGGTATTCGGTTCTGCTTGAACAGATGAATGAACATTGAACGTATCCTGGTCTCTATTTCTTGCGAGCTGGGTTTGGTCTACAGGGGTGTCTTTTACTCCCTTTAAGCCCAGGGTACCTTTACCTGACCCTTGAGTTCTGCCTCCCAATAACCTAGCAACCCTTGGGCTATAGAACAGATCTGTGTTGATGCCCTCGGGCAGCTGTTCTTGCTCAGGAACTGATTCAACAGAGGGTGTTTGTTTAGTCCTATCAACAGTTTCTGAGAAAGTATCAGAGTTTATAGCATCGTCCCTCAAATGTTGATCATTTTCCTGTATATCGGATGTATGTTTTGGTATTTTGGCCCTGGGTAGGGAAGATAAGGTAGGCGATGTGTGTCTTGATCTATCATAGAAAGAATCTTCATCGTGTCCTTCTTCCAATGGATTATTTGAATGCCCAATTGCATCCGCAGTGACTGATGGAATTTGGCGCTCGTGTTCTCGTTGCATACGTTTTGCATTGTCAGCGGATAAAGGCTTGGTTTTTGGAATAGGTATGGTCGAGGCACTCGAAGCCGCAGGATGCAATCCCTCACTATCAATCGGATCGAGCTTGGGTCCAGCTTTTGATCTGATAGGAGTTGCGTCTGCATTTGATTCGACAGTATTGATATCTGCATTTTGGGGAGGGATTGTTCCATCTGGAAGAGGGTAACTTTTGGCCTTTTCCTGTTGAATGTGCAAATCCCTTTTCGGAGTCGGGTTGACAGACGAATTTGACTCGGACTTTTCGTAGAAATGATCCCGCTCTAACCCCTCCTTTTTCTCTGGGGCATGCTCTTGTTCCTTCGTAGATTCTCTACTGGGTATAGGTCCACTGTCCTTCGGTTGAGAACTGGTTGTATAGTCTGTTGCCTCCTTGGTCCATTCTGGCACATTATCATTCAATCTCGATGCAAGTAAAGATGCTGCTTTGGCAGTCTCCGTAACTCGGTCCGTTTGATTGCGTACTGCTCTTGCTAGAGTCGAGGTTCTATTGTATACATCAATTTGTCTTGTCTTTAGTGCAATGTGCTTCTGAGCAACCCCACGGGAAGCATTGAAGAGAGCGGCCAAGTCTAGAATCCTCTTCCCCGCCATAGTTACCAAACAATTAATTGAATAATGTTCATAAATTCATGCCGAAAAACTAGACAATGAATTCCGCAGAGATATGTTCAAAAATTTCGACGGCTGTTAAGTTCATTGATAATTCTTGCCGAGCCTCAATCCTTGTAGATTTGGAAGACGTCACTATCAATACCTACCTACCATGAGATGGTGTGGCTTGTGTGGGTACGGTAACACTCGAAAGCTCTACAAAGCAATCATGAAGGATAAAATTTTAGATGCATCACAGTAAATGAGACGAATGTATTCAAAGTTCATGAAGAATCATCGTAATTTTTGGTACCATCTAGCATGCTTATTAAACTCAAGGTCATTGACGTTCATAAAAATATAACCATTTTAATCTATCTTTAGCCAATTGAGAGCTCATGTATCGGTAACCTGTCCTGTGTCTACTAGGTATGTGGAACCTGGACAAGATTCCTAGCTTTTGTATGTAAAGAATGACTTGTTAGCATTCACAGGGTATCTTGTAATTAGTTTATCACCCAAACGCCGTTCTATTTCCATAATCCAATGTTTTTCAACTCTTCCCAGACGGAGTCCATCTCGCCCGTAGGTTGGATTTTGCTCTCACTGTGCCTGGTGTTCTAACACCAAAGGTGTCATTAGTCCCCTTACCAGAACCACCAACACGACTCCATAAGCGTTCAGCAGCTGGTGTCAGGCCACCGGAGCCTACCCTAGGACTGCTGGGAAATTTGGGCACAGGAGTCATCTCAACCTTCCCAGTCATACCAATTTTGGCAGATGTACGTTTACTTCTAGCAGTTTTATCCACCATCCTATGATGTAGGTCCTCCCGCTTGCTTTGCTCTTTTATTATGAAAGGGTTTTTGGTGGTTTCGCCTGGGCCAAGATCGATGACCGGAGAAGGTGTATATGGTTCTTCTTCTGGTTCATCATCCACGAATGAATAACCATTTACACGTGGAGTTTCGCTTCCGTCATATCCAGACTCTGAGTCCGCAATTCTTCGTTTTCCAGCTATGGCATCCCTGACAGCAGACATTGACGGGGAAGACGGTATGTTGACTTCCTCCTGAAGTGTAATCTCTGGCAACCTTGTATTAGCATATGCGACACCTTTGGGTGCTGCCCTCGAATCATTTTGTGCTCTCTGTGCCACAGTCTCAATTGAATCTTCCACGCTATCAGGTCGAAACATTAATCCATTGTTTGGCTTAGATTTCCAGGAGTCGGGTTGGGCTGGCCTCTCCTTGATGTCTTGAATCGCAAGTCTGTTTCTTTTCCCGCCATCATCCTCCAAAGATTGTCTTGACTGTAGAAGCTTTGTCTCAACTTCTTTCTGCTTTAGCATCATATTAGATGCCACTTTATTCCCGGTCCACATCCAAGCATATTTTTCAGCTCGTTTTTGATTTTGCTTGTCTAATAATTTGTAGAAGCTTTCGTTATCCTCGCTGGTATATAATGATTGAAATTTGGTGAGACTCATGTTTGTATCGACTTCAACTTGGGGCGCCTGAGTTGCGTCGGATGTGACTGACATTGGCGTATCTCCAGCAAATCCGCCGGGTGTTTCTGAAGCTCGAGATGGTGTTTGAATAGATGTACCCCGCCTTCCAATACGTCTTCCCGGAGTCATGACATGTCGAAGCCTACGTTCAGCACTTGTGATCCAAGCTCCATCTTTTGAGTCGAGTGCATCTAAGTATTCTTGTTTCGTTTCTGTTTCGAGTAGCCCAGGAAAGAAATCCCGAGCAATGATTTCTGATATGGCATCGGTATACGTATCTTCGTCAATAACATTCTTTGGTCTCTTGATTCGTTTTGGGGGTGGTGGCATCAAAGCAGTTTCATTTGCGCGTTTTGTGAGAGCGGTTGCGGTTGATGAAGTTGATTTTGATGGTAACAGATCCATCGCTGCGGATGTGCCAGCTACGAACCAAGGATATAAATCGACGCTTTTCTTAAAGTCGTTGCCGTAATTTCCCAACTTTGCCGGACTATAATATTCAAGACGCTTTCATGCCGAATCGATCAAATAAGGTTAGGTGACGATTGACTATGGGGATTTGCGATAAGAGGAACGGAAATTGGATCGATGATTAAGCGCGTACGGGCAGAATACACTACTGTACCTAAAAGCTGTATCGGTGATAATGTTGCACGACAGGGATGCTTCTGGACTCCGAAAGAATACTTGAGGGATTCGAAAAGTAAATTCATAAAAGTACATACAACCTTCCAACGTGTACTTTTTATAATCAAATTTTGTAGAGCCTATATCTTTAGGACCTCCAGATATCAAACGCATTTTATTGAGAAGTTCTGTTACATTATCAGCATAGATTCCCTCCCCATCACTTTACTTACACGATAAAGAACCCCGCACTCACTCACCTACCTCACTGTACGAATCTTTGATTGATTGACTGAGAGAATGTCCTCCCGAGAGGAAGAGGCAGTTGCCTTGAAGAATCAAGGAAACAAAGCTTTCGCTGCTCATGACTGGCTCGGAGCTATCGATTTATACACCAAGGCTATAGAACTTGACGACCAAAAGCCAACATACTATTCAAACAGAGCTCAGGTATTTTCACATGTATTCAACATTCAAACTGCTCGCGTGATTAACAGTCTTGCAGGCAAACATCAAATCTGAGGCTTACGGATACGCAATAGCTGATGCTACAAAAGCCATTGAACTCGATCCGAATTTTGTCAAGGTTCGTTGGCTCAGGGATTTTTACATTTTTGCCTTTTTCCTGTCCAAAGTTTGAAATCTAACAACTTCCTCATAGGCATACTATCGTCGAGCCGTTGCATATACTGCAATCCTAAAACCAAAAGAAGCTCTCAAAGATTTCAAGGCGGTTGTCAAGAAGGCACCAAATGATAAGGATGCGAAGCTCAAGTTAGCAGAGTGTGAGAAGATTGTGAAAAGAATCGAGTTCTTTCGAGCTATCGAAGTTGGAGATCCACCATCCGCGGCGGAGGGCCTCAACCTCGATGATATGGTTGTGAAGGATTATGATGGTGTAGAGTTGGGCAACGAAATGACGACCGAGTTTATCAATGATATGCTTGAACGTTTCAAGAATGGCAAGAAAATACACCAGAAATATGTTTATCAAATTGTCATGGCAGTCAAAAAGATTGTCTATGATGAACCGACTATGGTGGAGATGGAGATCGACAGTGACGCACAATTGACTGTTTGTGGAGATACACATGGTAAGTTGTCTTTGTATGGCATTGCAGTTATAAGCTAACACTGAGTCTCAGGTCAATTTTTCGATCTTATGGAACTCTTCAGACTCAATGGTCTACCCACAGAGAAGCACTATTACTTATTCAACGGTGATTTCGTTGATCGAGGTTCTTGGTCATGTGAAATTGCACTATTGTTGTATGCATACAAATGGTTACGTCCATCAGCATTTTTTATCAACAGAGGAAATCATGAGACCGATGACATGAACCGTGTTTACGGATTTGAGGGCGAGTGCAAGGCAAAATACAATGGTAAGTTGTCTTCCCAATTCATTTAAATCTTGCTCCTTGAGAACACAAATTAATTCCTGTCAGAACGTACTTTCAAGCTATTCTCCGAAAGTTTCTCGGCCCTGCCTTTAGCAACTCTCATTGGCAAGAAATATCTTGTCCTGCACGGAGGATTATTCTCGGATGACAAGATCACGCTAGACGACATTCGAGCTTTGAACAGACATAATCAACGCCAACCGGGCCAGGCAGGATTGATGATGGAAATGTTATGGACCGATCCACAAAAGGAGCCGGGTCGTGGCCCAAGTAAACGTGGTGTCGGTATGCAATTTGGACCGGATATTACTAGAAGGTTTTGCGAGAACAATGGATTGGACGCTATCATCCGTAGTCATGAGGTCCGAATGGAAGGTTATGAAGAGGAACACGATGGAAAATGCATTACTGGTATGTGAATTTCCACGGATACATTCCAGACTTAACTAACACTTCTTAGTCTTCTCCGCACCAAGATATTGCGATAGTACGGAAAACAAGGGAGCTTATATCAATATCGGACCTGATTATAAGTTGGAATTCCACAAGTTTGATGCAGTGCCACATCCTAATATCAAGCCTATGGTTCGTAGTTCTAGATTCTTTTTCTTCTTCCAAATAATAAGCTAACTAATGAAACAGGCCTACGCACAAAATTCTCCTTTATCGATGATGTAGATGAAACAACCATGATCAAATATATCAGGTGATTTTTGGCAGCGCTCATAAAAGTTTGGATCTATTCCATCTATCAAGATAGGAGATCAAAGATAGGAGATCAATCCGTAGGAAAATATCTTACAAGGGATTTCAAAATGTACAATAGCAGTAATATCCTCACATAAAGCGCTTCGATGAGACCGATGTTCAAGCGAGAATGTAGTTATTCAAAATAACCTAATCATTTACAACTCTTAGCCAATCAATCATTAAGGACGAACTCCGACCAATTCGCTGACGCTGCTTGGTAGCGTATCTTAATGGTGTATCAAGAAGTGAAGTGGCTTAATTGAAATTCGCTACCCGCAGTGCAAGAGCTGGACAGTTGCGCGGCATATCCTCCTTTTTACAAAACATCATGAATCTTCATACATACTTGTTACATGCTGTCAGCTCATCTTAATATGATAACCCAAATCTACACATTCAAAGAACATCTCCTTTCCTCCAATCTGGAGGTCTTGTCAGTCGCCAAAAGCAAGGCTCCGAATCACACCACCTGCAGCGCCATTTTATTATAGTGTTTTATCTATTGTATGTACAATGATTCGTTATTGTATTGTCTTTTATACTTTGGAATTGAATGTTAAGATAAATTTGGTGGTGCGTGTGCTCGGCTTGAAATGACGATGAGAATATTTGGAGATGTGTATCGCTGGAGTTATAGGATTTGGGTGGAGAAGCAACACATGAGAAGGAGAAAAAAAGGAGGGTGAAGAATAGGGTTCACGACAGTAAATTAGAGCTTCTTTGGTAGTTTAGATAATGGTCTTGGAAGCACATCTAAACCATGCAAATACTTTTGAATTTCGTCGTCATCTAAATGTATATGATATCATGCTCTAAGAAATAGTCTTCTCAACCAATGTGATTCCGTATTTCTTCAACTCCTCCATCAATGGATCGTTGATCTTGCTGGTCATAGGTGCAAGAATACCCTTCTCACTAATTGTTCCGTCGAGAACTTGCTTGACAGCCACGCCACATGGTACACCGACTAATTTGGCCATGGCGGAGTAACCCTTTGGATCACCGTATTCAACCAATGTCGATGTACGAGTCTCCTTCTTTCCATCCTTGTGCTCAATCTCAAACCTGTGTTGCAACATGACGAGATCACGTTCTCCCTCTTCAAATTGCATCTTTTTCTCGAGAGTGGCGCAAAGAGTATCGAGAGGATTACCACGGGGAATAATCTTTTCGTCGGAGAAGATGCCAACCCAGTTAAGACCGTTCATGATACGTTCCTTTTCTTCGGTGCTGTCGAACTTTGCCTTGGAAGCAATTGCCCACTTCAAATCATCCTCAGTACTTGATGAAGATCCAAGGACCTTCTTAGTAGCCTCCTTCCAGGAAATTGGCTCGGTGAATCCGTGGTCCTCATCACTCAAGAATCCCATATCAACCAATACACGAATGAATTCTGGGAAACCTTGGTATCTCAAAGTACCTCTGATGATAGTTTGTGCTTCTGGGATATTGTAACGCTCCTTGTAAGGGGTAGAATCTCTGTTTGGGTAGGCGACAAATGCGTATCCTGGGTAGATGAAGTATGGCTTGGCGGTACCCATCAACTCTGGACCAGCAACATCAACGATGTTTCCGTCTTTATAGAATCGTGCAGCATTTCTCAATGCCAATAAAACACCACGGGAAGACCAAGAGAACTTGTAACCGAGAGGGTTGTCCGAATTCTCTGGAGCTGGAAGACCTCCACAGTATGACAAGAAAGAAGTAATCTTTCCACCCGCCTTGTGAACCTCCTCGATGGTCTTAACAGCATACAAGTGATCGATTCCTGGATCTAAACCAATCTCATTCATAACTGTGATACCGACGTTCTTGGCCTCCTCGTCCAATTCGAGCATGGCAGGAGAAACATAACTAGTGGTAACAACGTTCTTCTTGTTTCGGATGGCAGATTTGATGACGGTAGCGTGGAATGTATATGGGATTAAACTGATGACCAAATCGTTCTTTGCAACTTCGGCATCGAGAGCTTTGTCGTCTGTGACGTCAAGGGCAATTGGGTGGGCATTCTTGACACCTTCGGAGAGCTTCTTAGCACTTTCGATGGTTCTGCATGCTAGGAAAAAGTCAGATTTATCTTTTGAAGAGAAATTGGAATGCTCATGTACCAACAGAAACTTGAATGCCTGCTTCACTGAGAATATCCAAGGTTGGGCGTGTTACGAAGCCCGCACCGAGCATAAGAACTTTCCTAGAATGATTGTAAGAAAACGAAACTTGGGGCTGAAATCATTCGATAGCTTACTTTGTGTCAAATCCAGCCATGATGTCTAACTTGGATGAATATAATTGAGGATAAAATGAAAATAGATATCAAGCAAAGGCTTGAAAGTTCACCGAACGACTCATGCCGATGGGTTAAATTTCTTGGTGGGGTTGATCCGTGATCGGCCAACTGCATGTGTGATAAAATTCGCAGAATTTGGTTGAGATCAGCATTAATTCACTGTAAGCATGCTTCTCAACCATCATGAATCATGATAGGGTTACTGAATAATGATCGTGTTGTATGGTAGAGTAACTCCAGTTTTTACTTGTCAATTCAGAATTTTAATATCGTTATTATTCAAATTTGAGGATAATACCAAACATGGCATTGAGGTTACAATGCATGCTAGATACACGAAGCTACAACAACAGTGAGGTCAAGGATCCCAAGTTGTCCCGCACTAACCTAAAATGGGACCTAGCTTCCTTTGAAGCTTACTTAAGCGCCATTCGCAAAGAACACTTTTCATAAGTCGCGAAAAAGCTCTTCTCTTCAATTTTCTTCTTCTCACTACATCAGGCTTTCGAAGCTTCATTCACAACATCTTCAACAATCTTTCATACCGTACAATAACCATGTCGGCAATGGATGTATTCTGGGCAGCTCCGCCTATTTCAAGGTATGCGCAATGCGTTCTGCGAAAGATGCGCCAATCAATTAATACTGATGCTGATGATAGTGCATAGGACTTTGGCTACTGGTGCCTTGACTCTTTCGATCTTGGTCTACACTCATATTCTCTCAGGTTATCATGTCATGTTCTTGTTGCAACCTATAATGCAATTCCCGCCTCAATTATGGCGACTGATTTCTCCCTTTCTCGTCACTGGCCCAGACTTGGGTATTCTCTTCGACACATACTTTCGTAAGACTTGAAGGATCGCATCACAACCAGGATAGATTGACTTACATTGGAACAACAGTATACACTTATGGAAGCAAGCTTGAAACAGCTTCGCCTAGATTCTCTCAACCAGGAGATTTCTTGACATATGTATTGTTTGTTTGTGCGACGATCTTGGTAGGCATTATCTCTTTTTCCTTTTCTTCTTTCATTGTTCTGTTCAAACCCCACCTCTATACTGCCCGTTTAGTGCAATGCTCTTAGCTACAACGGTTCCTAAAACGAGGAAGATTACCCTTACATCTTGGCTGGTCCGACATTCGCAAAACAACAAATAGGATCAGTTAAGGTGTAGGCATGGTGGGAAGTTCCTATGAGAAAACTCGTGTTGATTCCTCAACTTAACTCGGGTGGTTGTGGCTCCCTACATTTCAAGTCATTATCATTGAGATGTTGATACTTGGTGTTTCTACTTCAAGAGATACCTTGTAAAAATCTCATCTAACAAATGCGCAGGGATTGAATGTATTCATAACAGGCGGTGTCATCTTTACATCGGCATTGGTTTTGGCTTTCGCATACACATCGACACAAGATGATCGTGGCATGAAAGCTACCTTTTTTGTCGTCACCATCCCAGCACCATGGATTCCATATGCCATGCTTCTTATGACTTTTGTGATGGCTGGTCCTGGCCCAGCTAAGATTCAAGCTACCGGTCTTGTTGCCGCACATTTGCATGACTTCTTGACAAGACTTTGGCCTACGTTTGGTGGTGGAAGGAATTTTGTTCCAACTCCGGGTTTCATTCAGAGAGCTTTCCAAACCGCACAAACCACTGTTACTGAAAGGTCTTATGGTACCGCGGTTGCACCACCACAACGATCTGCCAATGCTGCCAGCTCATCTGGCAGTGTTCTACCAGAATCGTGGAAGACTCGTGGCTCAGGACATAGATTAGGAGGTGATTGATTGAGTGTTTCAGAATGCAACAATGGATCATGCTGTAATATAGATGAGATGCTTTCCTACGTTAGTGTTTGGTGTCGATTAAATAAAACAATAGTATTAGCCCTTGATGGCATTGTTAATATTCCTCGTGTCTATTTCGTGAACATGATTCTCGGGAAACATTTTCGGATGCTTTCACACTGTTGAGCGTAGCATTTGCGTCAATCTCCATTATTCATCGTCCCACTTCTTATTGATTCATGCCATTCTTTTCCATCTTCACCATAGGCTTTGTCCACTCACAATGTACATATCGTCTATGGTCATGCGCAACAAGGAGTTGCCGTTATCATAAAAGGAGAGCCAATTTATTTCAATGCAATGCAATATTTATCCTTACCCGAACATGACTATACTATCCTTGTGAGTACGTTTTCCAGCCGTGAATTTTGGATAAAGAGAAGATATTCCTAACATTAGTTGTTACGCCTGGAGCAGGGACTCGTTCGATACATCGTGGAGAGGTGAGTTGATGGCTATTAGTGGAATGACAAGCTCATATGTTCACATGCAAAATTCGCTACGAAAAACCAGACAGAGAGGTCAGCGTTTACATGGTACGGGGATGGTGCAAAACGGTGGATGAGGTAACTGAGGTCAATATGAAGGGTTCGTAGCACTTTTGCATAAGTTAGTAGAAAATAGAAAGTTCGAGTGCTTATAATGCATTTACTAGCTCAGGATAGCTGAGAGGAGCTTAACGATACTGAGCCAAAGCATCCAAATATGTCAAGTTTCATTTTTCTGTTGTCATTATTTTAAGATTTTGGTCATGGGAGAGGCCATGATTCGGTGAAGGTAGTTGAACTGCGTTTGCATCACGCAGATGTAAGAAGGACAACCAGAATATAAATATATGACAACAACCTTAACGTCGGTGGACAGCTACAAAGAATGATATTGATATAAATCTGAGAAATGAAGCTAGAGAGGTCAGCGAGTAGACCAAAAAAGATACTTGGCGTAATTCTACCATTGCAGCAATAGTTGAAATTGTTTCGACACTCTTGGGCGTTGGCGCTCTCTATTTCATGGCATCAAAGTATTTAATACTTCTGGATGAATTACTCTGGGCAATCATATATGCGGCGATTCATGTTTAAATTGAACATAGATGGGCCTGGTTGTGCTACCAGAGATATTGGTGACGTGCCGTTATGTTATGAGTGAGTGAGAATGTGCTTCAATCTTTACAATCGGACCAAACTTTCAATAGTCGCTCATTTACCTGCAAAATTTGCCCAAGTTGGAATGTCTTTTGTCTCCGATTAAGTTTTCACGACTCCCACCTTATACCAGGGGCCGTTGCTACGCATTCCTTGAAAGGATCTGGCCATCGCAACTCGAGAGTTCTTCTCCTGGTTATTTGTCTCACGATCCATCCAAAATTCTCGATGTTGAACCCTTCATACATGTTGTTGCGCCCCTCCGTCAAAGAATAAATCAACGTCTGGGACCCGAGTACAATGTTCACGTCGAGCGGTGAAGTTGCATGTTTTAGCTAATGTTGAGATATATGAAGCATTGAGATGGTGCTGACGGCGGAGAAGATGTAATAAATGCAATCGTAGACAAGATCGATTCCATGTTTAGGAACTTGAGATCCAGTATATCTTAACTGTAGCGTTGATCCAAGTAAACCGTTCAATACTACAGTATGAGATTCTATCTGTATGATCTCAAATTTGAGAGCCTTGAATATAGTGTAGCTGAATGGACTTGGGGATTTAATTGACATAAGTACCAGCAATAGCTGACACTTTGGAGATGGTAGGGGGTAGATGATTTTCTTAAATCACTTATGTGCCTCAAGACTTCTTAGTCACAAATTGGAACAAACGAAAGAAGGAGGAAACTTTCAAATGTCCCAAGATTAAAGATTACTGACAATATTTAGCTCCATGCACTGCATCGTCGAGCGAACTATTTGGCTATCACCTACCAGATCACCGTTCCGAAGTCTCTGCCATCCCTACCCCCCTTTCAAACGGGCCATTCACAGTCCCAAATCAGTAATCCTCATCACCCTTAAACCCCATCTATCCAATCCATCACATCTCACAATTCTTCTCAAAATTTTGTTGCACATCGTACCGAATGCCGCGCCGAGCTGATGTTTTCAAACCCCTACATTGCTGGTCTCCCAAACAT
The DNA here is from genome assembly GCA_004786125.1 of Botrytis tulipae. Classification (NCBI taxonomy): domain Eukaryota; kingdom Fungi; phylum Ascomycota; class Leotiomycetes; order Helotiales; family Sclerotiniaceae; genus Botrytis; species Botrytis tulipae. The sequence goes on from PQXH01000191.1 coordinate 71,623, forward strand.
GCCGCTTCCGAAAATTTGGCGTTCCACGTGCCGATTTCCGAAACACGAGTTCGGTATTACAGGGGGTGAAGAGATAAACTACGCCGAATGACATTGAATGGGGGCCGAAACCCGAGGTTATCTGCAAGGTTCAGATATGCAACAAATAATTTGGGAAGTCCTTTGAGGATAGGGATTGGATGACGAATGGTGATTTCGGGTCGTATTTTTGTAATGGTTCCAGGTGGTCAGGAGAATAGGGCTCGGGTGGCTTCCGAGAATTCATTTGTTTCGTCCGATTAAACAATTACCATCGGGAAGAACGCAATGATCAATGGCTTGAAGAACAATTATCTTATGGAATATTATTGAACAATATGCATAAGTGTAAATTATGTTCTTAAATTGAGTCGGCTTGACTGACCAATTCGGCGCGAGCACGTCAACTTGTAGCGCTTGACTATTTTCAGGACCATTAACTTTAGGATTTGTTTTTGGTTGTCCTAGGTTGAATATCAATTGGACAACAAACTGCCAGGTAACAGGGTATTTTCTCCGAATTATTCGATTGTAGAAGGCATGAACGTTATAGAGTAAATCTTTTGATCTTAGAGCTTGAAATTATACTCTATGTGAAAAATGATAACCTTATCGCCGCCTCTCAGTTCACGTTTTGGTGCCCATTTTACACAAAATTCGGATCGGTATGAATTGACATTGGCAATTGAAGTTCCCATATTATTCGACACATTAGGTACTATGATCGTGGAATACATGTAAGTTTAGCTGCTGTTGAGTCTATTATTTGAAAGCCATCGACAACACGATTTATTTATCCAACTTCTAGCGTTGAATTATGGAATTGGTTTGATGGTTGGCGAGATCAAATTTCGGTTCACTTTGTGCCCGAGATTATTTTGGCCATAGGATGCTCGTCAGTATCGACGATCAAAAGCTTTTCCTCACCTCGGCCGAGTATTCCGTAGACAATAACTTCGCTATCCTTGATCCCCAGGACTGTGCTGGTTCCCGCATATGTTGCTTCGCCTTCAGTTCCGCACCGATTGGCGAGAATAATAATGATTTCTTCAGTGCTGTTAGCTCCAATGATGGGTTTCAGTCTGGCAATCCAGTAGGAGATTGTATCCATATCAGGTTCCCTTGCTAATAGACCGTAAGGCAATTGATCCTGTCTTGTAAGCCAAGCCATGGACAAGATAACAAGATTTGCTTTCTTTTGAAGTACATGGCAAGCAAATTCACAAGTGGACCAAGGAGTTTCGAATTTGTATGGATTCAAATCCATGCCTATAAATCATGAGTATCAGTGAGTTTACTGGAAATGTTGTATGACTGGTTGAGCGAAAATGATATGCTAAATGCTTACAGATTCCCATTGCCACAGTCCCGAGCCCCTTAATATTTCCATCGTAAAAGCCAGATCCTTCATGAGCCCAAGTTTCATCTGTATAATATAGGAAAGACTTTCGATAGTTGGCGATAGTCTTGCCCTCATTATCTACCGTAACTGTGGAATTATAACATTCGGGATTTGATGATCTACTCAAAGCATCATCAACCTTCTCAGGATAACCAACTGTAACTACACACTTGTACTTGAGAGCTGTCGTACGCGCCCATGAAGATGTGACACCAGAAGTAGTCGGCTCAAGATAAGGAGTGATTTGTTCCAAAGAGGAAAAGTTATAACCTGTATGACGGTTAGTCATATGTCGGCAAGATAATGTCATTGAAGACATCTAGGATATGATGAATACCAGAAAAGGCCATCTCAGGCAATACTAAAAGATCGAGATCTTCTGGTTCAGCTTTCGCGAGTATTGCATCCGCCTTTGTGAAGTTATTAGCGACATCTCCAACCTATGCTACAGTATTAGCTATGCTTGTGAATAACATGACGATGTTCTTACTTGAGGATCGAACTGTAAACAAGCGATTCTCATAATTATGGCCTTTTGTGGATTCTCCTTGGAATTTGCCGAGATTCGGGATCGAACGCTTTCTTATGTAAGTGGCAAGCATGGAAAGCTCCTCTAACTATACGACAATGCGTGTTGAATTCTAGTTCATGGGCCTTCGTACTGTAGACAATATTGACATGGATTTGAGCCGGGAAATGTCTAACACTATGCTTGTAGGTTAGCAGTTAGGAAATAATGAACCGATTGGTTGTAAGAAGGGATAAATCGAGCGACTGAATGAAGGAAAAGTCTATGTAGAAGAAGTGGCGAGTGCCACCTCGCAAAAGTCCAGATTGTATAGGCGTGGATCAAACAATGAGTGTTAAGAGATAGACAAACCATGTACCTTTACTGTAGATGCAACAATAATATAACTCTTAGATAAAAGCTAACTAAAATAGCAGCGATGTCTGCAGGTTGTTCAGCCTCTACCCCGCTATTTGTTCAACCAAGATGAGATTTCTCGAACATCAGTTTTGCACAAAAGTCCTATGGAAATCTTTTTAGACTCATCAGAAGTCGAATTTCCAAGGAAAGAGAAACTTGACAAGTTTTTGGTCAATGAAATGTCAAATGAAATAGTGATACGGGAGTGCTGTTCAGTATCAACAAAGTTTGATAGACATCGCGGAAATGAGGATAAGGCGTGCCAGTAACAAGAGGGAGGGATGTGTCATTTATTATTATGCAAGCTTGTTATTGGCTGTATAGGTGCAATTATGGAGATACTCGTGATTAGTCATGAAGGCGGTCAACATTAGCTAGCTGGTGACATCAGTAAAGCCTAGTAACATCACTTCAAACAATACTCGAGTAATTCAATTGTGATCTCAGAATCTACAGTCTTACTCAAATTGGCCTCTGTCAGTGAACGAAATATAATCCAAATGACGATTTCCAATTGATCGAGGTTGCCATCAGCCTGGTTCGCGACAAATTTGCGGATTCCCTTTCACTTGGACTGGTGGAGGCTTTTTTCGTATATCAACAGAAAGTACCTAGGTATGATAAGCGTTTCTACTGAGATAGAATTGAATACATCACTTTCTTCGGGTTAAAATCTTGGTAATTTCATGGATGCGTACTACGTACTTCGACTAGTTGCGCATGGGGTCTTCAATTCTCATCCTTTCCATCAGAGTGTACGCCATGGGTCGATAACAGCTTTAAAGTGTCGACCTGGTCAAGCGAAGCAGCAAAATACATCGGCGTCTGGTTAAAATGTATTTTGTGATCACAAGGAGTCCTACGATTCCTTGATGTATTATCCGTCCTAGCATTAATTTAAAATGAAGCTTTCAAAAATTATTTAGGCAATGCTAGAAATACTTTCAAATCTTGTGAGAATCATACCCTATTCAGTGATACCTGGCTGACTTCTTGATATTGAAGGCTGTTCATGAGTATCTTAAGCGCGGATGGGTACGAAAAATTATGTCTTAGTCGTCAGTGATATTTGCGATCTCTTTTTGAAACATCCAAGATTTCTAAAGACTCCATAGATCTCTCACGCACGTCGAGATTCTTCACCACCTCATGAATCGAACTTCAGGTAAGGAATTCCGCCGTTTGCTTCGTCCAGTTCTATGGTAACAGCAACAGTCTTATACAAGGTTTCTTGGTGAGTTGTTGCTCGAAGTGACACTATTGGAATCGAGCCTCGTGCTGTGGTGGCCTGTGAGCGATTGGAGTTCTACCCGTTTTAATTCTTTCCTCACTTCCCCGCTTTTCTGATTTACCGAACCTCACTTGAGACAAACGACAACAGAGCGAAGCATGAAGAAAATAACATGATAATGCGAGATATCCAGTTTGCATCGTCACATAAATCACACTATTAATCTCTCTGCTGATGGTTCTTCTCGTGCTCTCATTCTTCAACAGACTCCGGCCGAGCGACGAAAGTATCGTAGGTATATGCAGCGTTTTTTAAGGGATTGGGAGCTTTATTGTACTGAAAGAGCCGCTTCTTATGAAGGTCTCACTTCAATTCTATCTTGCCAGTCGAATCATCCATTTTTCCTTCTTATTGTATTTCGATATACATGCATTGCTGTATCCCTCCGCCGCCAAGGCATCCTTTCTGGCTCTCCAGCACTGAACTTCCCTTTATATTCAAAATGGCAGGGTTCACTTCTTGTGCTTGAGCGAGCCCGTTGTTCTCATTGTCTAAAGCACACCAGTACCTGCCCTATATCGGCATCAAGAACTTCTTAACTTTAGAAGGCACCCCCGATCCTTTCGCAGATTGCCACCCGACTTGCCCTCACCAATCCTCCTACGCAAGAGCATGTCTGAGACAAGCTACAGTATACCCAGACTGTTTGCGCATTTTCTTTCCCAAGAGATTAGGGGCCTGCGCCATGATAGTCAAGTCGAATGCCAGATACCAGTCCGCACCATGCCCAATATCCAACATTTTCGAATTTATCTGTGTCCACATTGTAGAAATTCTTTCCCCCTTCCCATTCAGTCACAATGACTCTAATCATTGAATGTTTCCTTTTCCATTGCGCCCGGTCTTGTGATGTGCTTGCAAGTTGACCCCGTAGAGGTCAGGTTGTCGACATTAAGGAGACTATTACGAACAACATGTTAGCCTGATATCATAAATCTTTAGAAACACTGTACAAGGTAGCAAATTGTTCTCCAGATCTGCGACTCTCGGCTCTTAGTTCAACGGTGTCCATGTAACCATTTCAGTATCTCCGTGTAGTATAACCCTTACAGACCTCGTTCTAGACTCCAATATGGGCTGCCAACCTTGTGAACGTCTATACTGCCAATTACAACCTGTGAATTGTGTCAAACTCTATGAAGCTCACTAACCTTTATTATATGAGAATAAGACATTGTGGAACATCTCTTCTTCATTTTCGACTCATTGTCCTGAATTGATAATCTTCTGCAATCCCATCACACTCAAATAGTCCTGACCCCGTTCTGTTCTTTCTGCTCTTTGCTTTCCCCTTTAGTCATGCCATCCATCGAACCCATTGCGGAGTCGCTTCTAGCATATCGCATGTTGTCTTAAAATCTGCGCCACGTCTCTCATCAACGGTGTTGTGTTTGTTGGATGCTGAGTGATTCTCGGGCTTTCGGGTATTCCTGCGTCGGCATATTCTCCATCTCTCGTATCTCAACTTGGTGTGCCAACTCCCACCTTTAATCGAACCTATGCGCTTGGAACGCCCATTGTGTAGCTCTGGTCATCAGAAGTCTGTAGTAATGCTCGAGTCAGCGCAACGATCAGTATTACGAATGTAGAACTTAACTGTGAATTGATTTCTCAGATTGATTTCCGATTGAAGGTCGATGGTTTTGTATGATTCATTTGTGAATATTATGTAGAAAGCCTGGGTATTAGGCAATTTCTAGACCGCAGATAGTGAGGTTCAGAGCTTGTCTTGATGAGGTAAATCTTTGCAATGAATTTCAATGGAAGGAGTGCAATGAAATGTGGTATTTTTGCCTTTTTTTGAGATTGGGATAGGATGTCGGCATAAAAGGAAACTGGCTCTAGATTCACTATCAATCACAATTTAGGGCAAAAGGAACAAAATTCTTAGAACGAGACAGAGGCTTACGCGGATGGACGGATTTACGGCATAATGAATCACTGTTTGCTTCATATATCACGGAAGATGCATTGAAAACGAAAAGTGTGTTGGAAAGTTTGTCATTCATATAAAACTAACAGATAAAGTGATCTTGATCACTGCTGGTTTGGGGCACCTCCTGGCTTCCCACGATTCTGGTGCTGTATATCTCGTACCCTAAATGCGGAAGATTGCGTCCCAGCAGGCAGAGTATATGCATCTTGTCCATGTGTTTGATTCCCTGATTGCAAGCCGTGTGTAAGACGCTCTGGAATGAGCGACCCTCTTCTGAGATGTTGACGATTGACAGGTGCATCACTCCCACTGTGTGATGGTAGATGCCCAGGATATTCCAAGCCATGACCTTCACCACGTCTTGGATCGGCATCCAGTCCAGATGTAGCACCACGGACTTCACCAAATGTACCCTGTATACGGGCGATAATCTCGCTCACAAACATGCTACGTCTCTCCTTCTGCGTTGCCTCAAACAAGTTCAGCATGTTGTGCCGTTCTCTTGTTTGTTGCCGATCAAAGTCGCCCAGCAAGAAATCGAACTTCTCTTGAGAGGAAAGGGATGGAAACTGTGGACGCTGCGTCTGATCAAACCCACCGAAGTTGCCACTGCCTCGTGGTGTAGCTTCTCTGCCATGACCAAAGCCTCCACCGCGATCGCTTTCTTCACGACCACGGTCTCCACCACGAGCTTGAGTTTCCCGACGTGAAATCTTGGCAATTCTGCCACCTTTTGTACCATGGAGAACTGAGTCTGACGTATCTTGACCAGCTTTGCTTTTTCTGCTTGGCTGCTCGGCTTGCGATGTTGAACTAGTGTTGTCTTGAATTCGCGAAGGATGGTGCCGCCTAGCATCGCAACATCTATGCCTGCCACCAGGGATATGAGCCGGATGAATTTGAGGTTCCAAAGCCAGACCAGTGTTGACATTCAACTCGTTCCAAAGGTTCAAATCGCACTTTTCGGTCATTGTACCATTCAAAACTCCCTCTCTGCGATGTCTTGCAAGCGCTGGAGTCTGTGGATACTCGACCTCTTTTTCCCATCTTTCTCGATCAATCACGCGGGGATCTACCTCAGCAATTGCTGGTGGCAGACCCTGACGAGAAGTAACCAGGAAAAAGTATAGGTCCTTGATTTTCACCGGCTTCTTTCCATTACAGGTAAGGCGAGGGCAGAAGCTAACACAGTGGTCAAGGCTACCACATCTAGCACATGCTTCCATGAAACCACTCTCAGCAGGAAAAGGACAGGATCTTGTCCAATGGCCAACAAAACCATTACCGGTTCTATTTTTACAAGGACCGCACCAAGCTTTGTCACTGATTTTTTTATCAGTCTGCTCGGGTGCTGGTGCTGCGGGTTTGAGACTCTCAGAAACAGGCTTCTCTGGTGGATTCTCTGCATCTGCCATCTCCACCTCGTTGGTAACCTTGGGTGATTCAGGTCTTGGACCTGGGATTTGTTGATGAAATTCAGGTCCTTGACCTGTAATGTGTTTTCGAAATTCAGGTCCTGGACCTGTAATGTGCTTTTGAAATTCAGGTCCTGGACCTGTAACGTGTTTTTGGAGTGCAGGTCCTGGACCTGTAACGTGTTTTTGGAGTGCAGGCTGTGAAACTACAGCCGTCATTGCGCTTCCAGATTTATCTTTTTGATCAGTCTCTGCAAGCAATGTACTGGTGTCAGAACTATAGAAAAAATTTCCTTCAAGCAAATCTGCTGGCAGGAAATTAGAATTCGAAGGCGAACCTTCCTCATCAAAATAATCATTTATACCTCTCCTTGAAGAAGACATTTTGAAATATCAACAACGTTGAGTGTTTGATGATTTTGATTGTTTCTGGAGAGGAGGAAAAAGTTCGCAAGATTATCTCAAATCAAAAGTTTGTTATGATGGTAACCTTAGCCTTGCGATTTAAGCGAGCGATACTCAGCCTGAATAACGATGGCCTAGCAACCCTAATCTTTCCTCATCTCACTTGGAAGTGAAGTTTGATATATATATAAATCAGCTTAGTTTGTTGCTTCAGTCCAAACATGGAATCTATGTCGTTTTTGCGCTTTTAATACTTAAATTTTTTAGCCCACTTCTCGAATCGTATGTCGAATGTGCGAGCTATATGATCTTTTAGCTTAATCCAAAAATAGTTCTAGATTGTGATATGAAATTACATACAATTTCGTCCCGCCAAGTGTCCGAAACTTTCCATTGAGACGGCCGAACAGACTCTCCTGTATAACCCATAGTTATAACCTCGTTGCGATAGCTTAGGACTTCTATCTGTTTCTTTAAAAGTACCGACGTCGCTACCAGGCGAGAGTCAAAAAGTATCTTGGCTTTCCCATATGCTTGTGCCGCTGCAAAATTACATGCTGGTACCACTTTTACCAGTAACAGGATTTGTCTCTATATAAAGCTTTGGTGTGATATAGCAGTGAGAGAATGCATTAGAAGGCGCGAAAACTTAACCCTCAAGGAAATTCTCTGATTTGGGCATTGCAGTCAGTGCCTCGACCATTGCTATGTGAGGTTTGTCAAGCAAGATGGTCCTCAGCCGCCCAAGTTCAGTCTCGCTAGATTCATCATTAACATCTAAGACGAAAATTATATGACTTGTCTAGAGAAAAGGGCGTGTAGCGGTGGTCAGCAATCCGAGAGGTTATCGTAATCAACTTTTGAAGGACACGAAGATCCCTCTGCGTGGACGGACCGGACTTACATATTTTGGTATTGGTGGCTTTGCCCTGTGTATAGCTGTGATTGATTATTGATAAATCGAAAATGCAGATGGTTTTCTATTACAATTTAACGATCGATTCAATTCCTGGCCACTGACCAGCCTTGATACTACCTTGTGCTATTTATATTTAAGGCCGAAGCCTTCTTCAATTCGAGCTTCCAAGACAATCGGCTTATCTTCCAAGCTCGTCATATCGCGCCAGAGTTGCGGATCCAAATAAAATCTGTGGATTATTCTTTTTATCTTGGGTTTGATAATTTATATTTCTGTTAACAGCGATTGATGTTGACGATATTTCTGTGGTATGTAACACGCCCTGTCAACGACAAGTGGACTCATCTCTGTGGATTTGAGCTGCAGCATATTTTTTAGATGTACTTATGCGGTTATGAATTATACTTTATTTAGACCAAAAATTAATTCTTGATCATTTTATATCCTATTACTTTATGGGTTATCCCTCTAATAGACTGTTGTATACCTACTTTCTGGTTGTACAAATACAGTAGGAATACGCTGCCAAATAGACTCTATCCAATCGGAAGTGGGACAAGTCAAAGTTTTTGAGCAACACTAAAAAAAAAACGTAACTCGCGCCCTTAAAGCGACATACAGCTTTCGAGAATTTTCCGTCCCTGGGTTACTTTCGTTCTAGACTTGAGAGGTCTCTACATGCTCTATAGTCTATAAGTTTGAGAAATTATATTATTTGAATATGCTATTATTTACTTTTATCATCTTCCCTTGCGTCAATTCAGACAAACTCTTTACATCAAATCGCTGCAATTCAGTATCTATTAAGATTTTCCAAACAAACGTACTCAGTTATTCACAATGACTTCCTGCCATCAAACCTCGATCCTGGTGCGCAATGCACAACTAGATGATGCCGATCAAGTCGCTGAGCTTGGCTCTTTTGTCTTCAGCGCCACCTTTGGCCACTCAGTTGAACCACATCAATTGCAAACATACCTCGACGAATCGTACAGCGTAACAGCAACCGCTGCAGACATTTCCGATCCTCAAAAGGATATGATCGTTGCTACGAAAGAAGGGAATGGGGAAATTATCGCTTTTGCTCTTTTGACTCGTGGCACGAGCGAACCGTGCCTCCAGCATCTGCCAAATGCAGTGGAGCTGCAAAGAATATACGTCCATCCAAGTGCTCATGGCCAGGGTGTTGGAAAATTACTAGCTGATAGGCTGGAGAAGATGGCCCGAGATCAGAGATTTGAGTATATGTGGCTTGGTGTTTGGGAGGAGAACCACCGGGCGATAAAAGCATATGAGAAATGGGGATATAAGAAGGTCGGAAAGCATGATTTTACGATAGGTCAAATCGTTCAAACAGATCATGTATTGTTGAAACAATTATAAAGTACTGAAGAGCGAAAATATATATTGTAGTTAAATTGTCACAGCAAATGGCGATGAAAATCGAAATGGGTCGTTTTTTACGAATCTTCATTGGGAAGCAGAACTTGAGAATGAAGTTGATGCCAATCCCTTTCCATATTTTTACCTACACCTTAACAATGGGAGTTCCTGAGGACATCAATTGTTACTTTCGCGAGAGTCCCATCTTTAAAAGCCCGGTAGACAGTGGGGGCCTGCCCGGAAATTATCCCATCGTCTTTCGCTTTTGGCGTTCTCAACCACGGAGATGAAAGAAATGGGACATTCAAAGAAACTCTTACAAAGCTATACATGGATCTAGACGCACAACCTAGCAGGAGACTTGCATCTCCATGTTCGACGTAAACGTCACGATTATGACACCAAGCATCAGTCATTGAGCTTGCCAACGTTTCTGCAAAAGTCTCCAAGTTCTCTAGTGTGTGGGACTTCTTTTCAAAGTTAGAATGGTCTATGAAAATTCCAAGCATTAATTCAGTCAAAAACAGAAACCTCCCTGCAGTATTCATGCTCACTGTTGCATCATTCATAAGCTGCAATTCTGTCCAGAGGCTAGAAAACAAATCTTCAGTGACCGACGCATTTGGCTCTGTGTTCAGCGTGTATTTTTTGTGTAACAGTGTGTGAAGATACGGTTTTAAGCCGCTTAGAAATGTCGCGTTCAATGTGCGAAGGCCAAGGGCTTGAAACACCGTCAGGAGGTGGGCGGCCATGAGTTGACAAAGTACGTCATGAGCCTATTGGAGGTTAAATATTATAATAATAAGAATGATTATTATTATAATAATAGTGGAAGACCTAGTCAATTTAAGCTTAGGGACAAATCGAATATATATAATAAGAGTTGAATTAAAGTCAATTTGTAAAAGCTATGCTGAATATAAATGAAATTGCTTACTTTTTCTAGGTTTTCTTTGAAGAATATCCTAGGTTTATATAGTTTATAATGAAATTCTAGTATATTCCACACTTACAAATAAAATTGATTTAAATCATATCTTATAGAACTATATTGTATTATAAAAAGAAAATAGTCTAATTAAAATAGTTCGTTTTATTAATAGAATTCTATAGAATTCTATATATTTCTATTTTATTAAAAATCAATTTAATAAGAAATATTATTATATAATTATATAATAATATAATTTTATAATATAAAATCATATTATATATATATTAGTTATTAATATATCTTTTAATTAGTAAGATATTAATAAATAATTTAGTAGATTTATTATAGATTTTCATATATTCTCTTAATAAGTATATTAAATCAATCTTATTATATATCTTAATTTAGATTAATCTAATTTGTAAATTCAATTAATTTAATGCGAGCTAATGATATAAAAGAGTAGAAGGTGATAGGGTCATAGAGTAGTCCTTTACATATATTATAGAAAAGTCATTATAATGTAGTACCTCCAATGAAGAAGAGAAAGAAGAGACTCTACATAACACTTTATAATACATACTAATTAGTGAATAGAAACTAACTGCTTTTTCTAAATTATATAAAAAAGAATTATAAATACTAATTATAAAAAAGAATTATATAACCAGTATAAAGTTTTACTTACATTTTTTCCCTTATAAAAATATTGATTATTTCAATTAATATAATTAAATAAAAAAACACTATAATATTAAGAAAAAAAAAGAAAATAGAACAACAATTTCAATTTCGATTTTAATTTTTATATTAAATTCAATATTCCAATTATTTGATTAATCTTTATTATTAATTATAACTTTATTGAATTTTAATAAAGTTATAATAATTTTAATAAAATAATAATTATATTTCTTCAAAAGAATTATCATAAATTTTTTTATTCTATTAAATAGAAGTAAAAAGGTTATAGATTTTTCGAAATCTTTTTGAATTTTTAAAAGTCTTTAAAGTGTTCTATAGAATTTATGAACATCAGATATGAGGTTAAGGTTAGACCAAGTTTGGAAAAAATATTTTGCTTTTTTTAATATCATTTGATTCGTTTTGATTCAACAAATCGAATGATAATAATCATTTCTTTATTGGAGTATTATAGTAAAAGTTATAATTGATTAAAAGTAGGATTTGATATTATAAATTTGATTGGAATATTGCCGATTGTTTTATTGCTTTTCTCAATTAGGATTATTTCTAATAGCGCTATTTCCGATTAGGATTATTTCTAATACAACTTAGAATCTAGTTATTATTTTTCCTAGCTTTAATTTAGGGCTTTTTAGAAATCTGAAAAAAGAAACTAATAGAAATTCAATTGAATTATATTTATTCGAAATTAGAATTCGAAAAGCTTTTATATTGAAGTTTTTGTACTGAATTGAAATAACCCTAATTTTGAAGAGTTTGAAAAGGTGGTGATTAGACGAAAAGAGATATGAAGTAGTTAAATCATATAATCGAAATTTCAATATTAACCTAATACTAATAAGAATAATAATAAGAATACTAATAAGAATACTAATAAGAATACTAATAA
>PQXH01000192.1:0-83361 GCA_004786125.1 Botrytis tulipae
TGTCACCAATCTCCTGGTCTAGTAATAGGCGTGGGTTCGAATCCCACTCTCATCACCATTTTACAATTTTTTCGTGTCAGATTGGGAAGGAACGATGGATTATTTTTACGTTTTGGGAAAGAGCTTTTTTTTGGGAGGGAGGTTTTTTGGAGGGGTAAGTGCGGGAATGGAATGGAAGGAAAGAAGGAGTGGGGTTAAATTTTTTTTATTTTATTATGAAAAAAATTGAGTGGATGGATGGTTGGGTGGAGAAAAATAGATGATTGGTGAGTTTAAATCCCGCCAGAATTATTATTTTCATACGAGTATACGAGGGCGTGTTTTTGATGAATGCCGGGCTGAAATTTAAACGAATTTCTATAATTTATTCTATAATTTTATAAATATATAATAATTCACTAATTTATTATAAAATTTTGAAATTTATAAGATATATAAAGATTTATCTAAAAAGTCTTTTTCTAATAAAAAAATTGAATTTTAAAATGTAATTGTTGATGAATTAGATGTTAAATTATAAATTTAAAAATAAATATTATTCTATAAGTATTAATTATTCAATATCAATTTCAATCAGATTTAAAAAGTTTATTAAAGATCTAAAATTATTTATTCAAATTTTATATTAAAATCTATTATTTTTGAATATTTCAAATATAATATTGATTGATTTGATATTGAATTTTAAAATAAGTTTTGGTATGAAAAGACATAAAAAGTGCTTTGCGCACGGACCCGGCATTCATCAAAAACATGCCCTCGTATTGAGTTTACAGATGGATCATTAAGTACGAGGTACTTAGATAAGTAAATACAGATACATGTATCAACAAAGTTATCAATTCAGTTGGACTAAATTCAATTCAATCCAATGAAAGTAAAAATCAAAATCAAATAAATTGGTCTTAATGACTAACTAACCCCCTTTAAATCAAAATTTCCAACGCAAGCAGGAAATATCTCGTATACTCCTTCCTAATGCTAAAATGCTAACTACCATAAAAACATCAAACATCAAGTCCCAAACCCAAATCCAAATCCAAATCGCTAAACACCCTCGCTATGCTATGCTATGCTATGCTATGCTACCTATATCCCAAACTTCTTAAAATAATCATCGTAGGACGCCTAACCATATAGTCTCTCCCATGCAAATATGTGGTAATATCACAGTGAATCTACCATACCATACCTAACCCATCCAAATCTCTATATAGTGTTTCTATCCATCCAATTTAGCGAATCCAAACGCCCATTTTATGCATCATTTCTCTCTCCCTTTCCCATCCCTAAATCGGTGCACTATCTCTCCTCTCTACTCCAGCTCTCTCATCCCTTGCACCTTCCTTCAACCTATCCAACACTACTCCCCTCACCAACCACCTCTCCATCTCTGGTACCAACTCTCCTATCCTAAAAGGTTTAGTGACAACACTATCCATACCCGCCTCTTTCGCTCTAGCAATCTGCTCACTCCTTGCATTAGCCGTTACAGCTATTACCGGAACTCTCCCTCTAACTTTTCCTTCTTTTTCCCATTTACGTATCTGTCTTACACAAGTAAGACCATCCATTATTGGCATTTCGAGATCCATTAATAAAATATTGCATGGAATACCTGACGCGCCTTCTGGTAGAGTTGCTGAAAATGTGGACTTTTCGAGAAATTCAAGGGCTTCTAGACCATGATTTGCGACGCTTACAATACAACCTGCGCTACGAAGTTGTTTACTCAGGACCTAGAGAATAGTTAGCTTGAAGTTCTGAAACAAAAAGTATGAGGGAAAAATCTACTTTTTGATTGACAATGTTATCTTCTACGATTAGAATATGTTTTGGTGTTGAAGAAGCTGGACTTTGAGAACGACGACTTCTTAAAGGATGGCGAGTAGGGCCTTTAACCCGAGCAAGAGAATTATTCGTAATGATATTATTTTGTGCTTGAGCATCCATTTGAGGAACAAAAGAATCTTTATCTTCAGGTGGATCACAACGACGGGTTTGAATGTAAAACGCAAAGGTACTCCCAACCCCAGCTTTTGAGGCGACACCTATTTGGCCACCTTGAAGTTCTGTAAGTTCTCGAGAAATAAAGAGACCGAGACCGGATCCACCATATTGAACATGCGTTCGCGGTGAGGCTTGGGAGAATCTTTTAAATAAAAGATTGCGTTCTGTTTCATCGAGACCGCGGCCACTATCTTGGACTTCAATATGAAGATATACAATCTCTCCATCTCCCCATTCACTATCTGGCGTGTTGTCTTTGTGACCATTAGCTCTTGAAAGGTAGACAAGACCTGGTGTGCTAGGAGGCTCGAGCGCTACGCTCACTGTGATGGCAATATTCCGTTTTGGTTGAGTTTGTGTGAACTTAATCGCATTTGTGACAAGATTGATAAGGACCTGTACTAATCTACTTGGATCCAGTTTGATCCAATCAATACCGAGTTCCTCGAATGTAGGTGATACATGAAATCTGAGCGCGACATCACTCTTCTGCAATTCTCCATCAAATATCTTCAGTGCATTTTTGATGATGGGCAATGGCTGTACTTCGGTAGGAGTGACGAACAATAAATCGGAATCCAACTTGCTCAGCGTGAGAATGTCATCGATGATTCTTTTCTGATGTTGAGCACATAGTATGATCGTCGAGGCTGCATCTGCGTATCCGTGAACCGCCTCTCTTGGAAGAATAACATCATTAGTTCCTCCATCAAATTCCTTGACCGAAATTCCGATCATGTCTGCACATTGGATGATGGCTGATAGTGGATTCCTCATCTCGTGTGATGTCATGTCAATAAAATTCTCCTGTTGACGCTTCAACTCAATCGCTTCAAGCATTTTCCGTTTCTGAAAATCTTCGGCCCACTTCTGCCGACTAATATCGGTCAAGCAACCCAAAACTCCAACGACAGTACCATCTGGCGCCTTTTCAGGATAAGCAGCTGCTATTATCCAGATTGCACCATCGATTTCCTCATCTCCGATTTTATCGGCCCCCTTGAAAAGTGCTCGTAACCGGATTTCGAAGGAGACAGGTTCCCCATCCATAAGTTTCTTCCATTGCACATCCATAATTGGCCAATCTTCCTCCATAAGTACCTCGTACCAGCCCATCTTAGTATTGATGTCTCTGTCATGTTCCGTCAGGTTATAATAAAGTTCGTTGGCATAAACTAATTTGCCATTAACGCCAATGTGAAACATCCCAACAGGAGCTAGATCAGCCATTCTTCTGAAACGACTTTCAATCTCTGAAGCTTCATGAGCTTGAATTTCGAGTTTCTTTGAGAGTCGATTGCGATCTTGGTAAGCATGTTCGGCAGCCATTCGACCACGTTGGATTTCATCTTCAACAAGTACTGCCGCAGCCATTGAAGTAGCGAGTTGTCGACTGAGAAGTTGTATGAATAATCTATAGTCATCATCGTATTTTCGTCGAGCATTGAGTCCAATGATAAGAAAGCCGAGAACGCTCTCTGTAGTAGCTCTAATTGGTAAGAAAACTACTGTATCCCATGCAAGAGTACCCTGAAGAGCAGTGGTCAAAGATGAAGGAATAGTACCATCTTCTCGATGTAAGAGCGTAGGGGAATCTGATTTCACAAGGTCGCTAAAACTGGGTAGAAACTCCTCCATGGGGTTATCAGAATTTATATGTTTCGGTACATTCTTCCCTGGACCAGGAAATCTAACAGAGCCTTCCAGTACCCAGTTTGAGTTGTGACTTAATGCCGAAGATTCCGAAAGGGTCTCGTTAACGTCATTGCCGGCTGAGTACAGCAAAGCAAACGGTAAATCTGGATGGTCTGGTTCAAGCCCCCGTAGAAGCTGTTGCCAAAAGTCCTTGGGTTCTCGAGATGAAGCAATGAACTGCCCAAGTCGTAATAAAAATATCATTCTACGATCTGCAACTACTTGCCTAGTAGTGTCAAATACAGCATTGTAACTACACATCAAGTTAGTGCTTGTCTCAAACCAAAGTAGGGACAACTAAAAATCCCGACTTACAAAGCAAGATGACTACCGTAGCTGTTGCAACTGAACGGTAAAATCGATAATGAATAATAGGTCTCCTCCAAGTATCCATGTCTTTCGATAAAAAATCTTGCATCATCCATGGTTGAAGCCTTACCAGTTTCGTACGCCTTGTTGAACGAATCACTAAATGCGTCTTCAACTTCAGCCCATGCCTCTGAGAAGGTTTTGCCCATCATCCCTGGATGCTTCTGTCCTGTGACTAACATATATGGTTCATTGTACATCATAACTCTGGATTGACCCCAATACATTGCCGCAGGTCTTGGGTCTGACATGAGAAAGTTGCACATTCTTCGTAGCTCAACCGGCCAAGAATCTATGGGGCCAAGCTCCGTAGATGCCCAATCAAATTCGAGGAAGAATCGTACATGCGGTGACAGTTCTACTATTGTGTCTGGCGCCAATATATCGAACGGACCAAGTGTAGTATCTCCCACTTCGAGTACCTCTTTCAAAGTGACTGGTTCTTGTGCTGGTGGAAATATTGATATTGTATCTTCCCGGTGAAGCCGGTATGCCTCTAATTGAGATTCGAGTGAGGATCTAGATGCGTCGTCAGATTTTGACATGCGTCGTGCTTTCTGTGGCGAGAGAGTTTGCGATCGTTGAATGGTAGGTTTGTCCCCGACAACGTCTATCCTTCCTCCTACATCTCCAGCAATAACCCTCCATCGATTTCTCATTGTCTGCGCACTCCACCTCACTCCACAATATAGTGTAACAGGTATTTTTCCATCGCTGAAATCACCTCCTGCCCATTCTAAAAATCCCCGGTGCTTTTCATCCTTGGTTGCCGCGCGCAGATCAAGAGATTCCCCAACTTTGCTTCCTAGCACTTGTAATTCTTTCAGTCGCGGATTCGTATATACTGGCGTTGTATCATCTGGATTCGTGAGGTCAAGTATGAAAACCGCTCTTTCGTCTGATTCGAGTAACTCGAGAACTCCTATACTGCTTAAATCATCTTGCGACCCGAGAGGACTTAAAATTGGGTCCACAGCTACCGAAGTACACTGTGTTGAATCTTTTGAATCATCACCTGCTGAGGAGGTTATGCCGAGCCCTTTGAGTATTGACGGCAGATGTTCCATTGCAAAGTTTTACTGTCACCTACTTTAGTTGTATGTCTTTCTTACTCGGGCAACAGTTTTGGCCAAACACCTAATCCCAAGCCCTTCCTCACTTCCAGGCCGAAGTTATAGGTATAGCAATCGAAGGGCAGGGCACTCAGCTCTGGTCGAAAGGAGAGTCGAGACTTTATTGTTGTGTTATGGTGGGGTAGTTTCGTTACTCTGTTTGGGCAAGTATGATTGAAGATCACAAAACAAGGAACGTAACGAAAGGTTCTGATAAAACAACAGCGACATTCCTACAGGAGTAACATAGCGATAGACTGTTGTAAGTTGTAGACGGTGATAAGTAAGAGGTTGAGTTACGCACTCCGAGTCGTGTTCTTTCTTTAGTGGATTCGCTTTCTGGGGAAATTTTGACACCCTTTCCTAAGAGAGCATACGAAATAAAATCCCAAATTCTTTGGTACGCAGTGGATACGAACGTGATAGAGTTTGACTAGGCACAAAATCGTATATATCAAAAACTTCTTTCTCCCAAGGTTTTTTGGGGGGGAAACATCAGACGAAGCAGAGAAAGAACGGATACGTTTCCGACAATATGCGTATCAGCCAATCCGAGATGTTATCGGGACTTAAAAAAGTCAAAAAACTTGCTAACTTTGCTTGTTCTGTGGGTCGGTTGCAGTTTAGTAGAAAGCAAGGGAAACGGGAACGTTATATCTTCATCCAATTATCATCGCAACCGGATCTTGTTTCCACGAATGGGCGGTACATGCGGCTAACTTTACCCTATTCCCTTCGTTCTCAAAGGAAGATTAAATGCCAATTGCGATCCGACAATCGATGAATAGGAAGCGCAATCATCGTTCAATAAGTCTTGCATCTCAGTACCTAGGTATATCAGTGAAGAAGTGTACGTAGAATATGGAGAGATCAGTTGGAACGTCAATATTTCGGTGATGATTGTGCAAAATGAAGCAATAGATTGCTAACAATTCGATGGCACTAGCTGTCTTGTATCTTTTTTCTCTGATTGGGACATCCATGTGTTTTGGGTTTGAATTGAAGGAGATGCAAAGTTTTGAATTACAAATTTTGATATCCATATATCACTGTCTGCAGATGTGGCTGGTGTCGCCCAAGTTGATAAATATTTTGTCGATCTATATATAGCACAGCCATCTGAGAACCTTTTCGAGATGTCAATCCGGGCGGCTCAAGATATCTCTGCTATTATCCGTCTTTCTTTTGAAAGCATTACTGATCCGGCGAAGACTGCGAGGGCGACTCGTACGGCATTGTTCATTGTTCATTGTTAATAGATAGAGATGCTAGGCCAGCTCTCCAGCCCAGGTATTCAGCCCCGCAAGTAGGAATGAATTCACAGATAGACATGCACCTTTCTGACAGGGAAGACTTGTTAAGAGTTATGGTTAGAGGTAAATATAGTGATGGAAAAGTTGCTGATCTATGATGAAGATATCTATTCATCGAAAATATGGTGTACTTTAGATGTGGTTGAATCTGATACCTCTCTATCTCAATTAAATTCCTCAAAATATGCCACCATCCGCTCGTGAAACCAATCTTCTTCCTGGATAGGAATTGCATGTCCATCACCTTCTCGAATTTCCGCTTTACCTGGTTGAAGAAATGCCATAAGTTTCTCGCCATGAGGAAATGATATAAGTCGGTCGAGTGTGCCACTATGTAGGATGTCAGTCTTTATTCAGTCATCAGAACATCGGATGTATCAACTCGTCAATTGGTTAAAATACTTACTGCATGACAGCGATTCTGTCTCTTCCCACTTTGTCCCCTAATTCTTTCAATTGCGCAGGGCTCTTGTGGTGCCAACCAGCAGCAATAGCCTGGAGTAGAAACCCGTATGTTTTGAAAGCTTTAGGATTGAGTCGTTTGGTTAATTCGGCAGCGGCAAAGCGCTCGTAGTTGGTAGAGAAGTGTGCATAGGGGAAAGGATGACCTGGTGGTGGTTCAACCAAGGGGGTTGATTCCGAGGGCAGGTGGGCTAATTTTGGTGTTAGGTCTCTGGAGCAGAGGAAGTAGAGTCGTGGCAATGAAAAGAAATAACATGGCGGATATGGAGTGTATGAGGGTAAAGAGAGCAATAACTGACTAGTATCTGGTAATGATAGCCACGACGCAGGAAATAACGACAACGACGCATCCAAAACAGATCGATCAAGAGGCTTGGGGACAAACATCATAACTCTTGTGCGCAGATTTTCGAAGAAGCTAGTCGTATTCTCGATATAAGGTGCTGTGGAAAGTAAGTTGAGAGTAGCAATTCGATTTGGTATCATCAATGCCTATATGTCAAATGAGTCTTGAATGGTATAATTAATAAGACATTTGGAGACTCACCAGTTCTTGTGCAATCATTCCACCCATGCTAACTCCGGTGATGTTAAGTTGTCTGTCCTTCGTCCAACCTAAATGGTCGAGTAGCTCGACACAATCCTTGGCCATTTCCGAGGTAGAATATCGTAGGATGGGGGTGTCTGATCCGCCCATACCTCGATTATCAAATACTAACGAGGAATATTTATCTCCTCTTTCATGACCAAAGTACAGGGTTTGTCTTTGCCATGTTGACTTGTTAGAGCCTAAGCCCATAATCCACTGGATGAAAATTCCAGATTAGTATGTTGATGTATGAGCACGTGACCTAATTGAGACCAAGTTTCGTTTATGAAGGCAAAAGTTTGCGGAGATGCAAACAATGCCGACGATAAGGCAGAGGAATGAACGGAAGCATAAGCAACATTCATGTACGAGTCTCAATACTCTTGAAATTTGAGCTACCCATTCTTCGCTCCCCAGTCTGCCATGCACTTGCATGTGATATAAGTTACACCAGAGTCCAAGATTGTCCACTTACCACAACCTTCGTCTCTCCACTGCCATGAACCTCCCAGTCTATCTTGAACGGTCCTCCTCTACCAACTCCAATTGGCAACTTCCCACTCCGCGTTGGGGTAAGTCTCCATATTGTATCTGGGTAGGATTTATGTGCGAGGATTTCAGCCACACTTGGACGTTTATCTACGGGTGGTTCACTGGAAGAAATTGACAATTAGTTCTCATTCCTTGGACAAAATTTCACATATCTTCGGTGCATATCTTCGATGCTTGGGGAATTATACGTTTCACTCATTGTATTTTGAGGCGGGTTTGATTCGGCTTGAATTAGTTTCAAATTTTGTCGATGTGTAAATGGAAGGAACCCTTCGCCCAGCAGTAGATCTGAATACATCATGTGATCTTGCTCGATCATATCAAAATCAAGTTTTTTGTTTTCTTACATCAAAGTTGATTGCAATCACAATCATTTCAATTGACATTTATCAGAACACTTCAGCTTGAGGCATTTTACACGATTTCGATCTCAATCAAAAGATTTGGTGACAATGGGCCATGCCCGGAGACATTTTCATTACTATTTATATTTCTTCTGGCCTCTGTATAGCGTTTAAAGCATATATATGTATCTTCAATTATTTTTCGTTTTCATAAAATATACATGATTATATTCTACCTGATCCTTTGATTGATCAAGGTCTAGTTCTTTTGGAATTAGCATCTAACCTCCAGGCTGAACGATCATATGATGCTGGCCAGACACCATTCTTTCCGGGTGCTAAAATACCCTTGGGGTCAAGAGCGTTCTTGATCTTTTCGTTCAGCTTCATCTGCGCATTATCATTCCAACCATAAGTTTCTGCAATCTGGTCCATCAATGCAATATGAGTTCTATATTCCCCCCATCCGTTATCGGCACAAACCTGAATGAGCTCACGAATGAGCTTGTGGGCGCGGCGTTTTTGATCCTCATCTTCACGGTCAAATACTAAGCATACGATGTGATGCATCTCGCGCATACCGATGGTGAATGTTCCGAAAAAATCAAAGCCCGCCTCTAGTGTCATTTTTTGAGTGAGAGCATACTGCTTGCTTGCATCTTCACCACTGATCTTAGAGATAGGTGAGAAGAAAAGATGGGCACCATTGGGAAGCCAGTCTACCCAGGAAATCTCATCAATCGTTGGAATACCTTGTAGGGTTTTTGCACGAATGTGAAGAACGCACTTCTCCTTGATATCTTCCGGAAGGAAGAATTTGGCACCTTCAATAGTTCCAAAAGCATCCTTAACCACTTGCCAGAGGACATCGCGTACAGGTTTGGGGCCGTATAAAGCACCATAGAAGTTCCAGCGTCCAAGGTTGAGCTTCTTGGCTATGGCATCTAGTTCTTCTTCATTAAGAGGACGATCAACATCGTAGTATGATTTTTTGGTTCCCATCACTCCTGCGTCAAGCAGAATATGTCGGATTGAAGGAACGTTCTGAATGACCATCTGTAATCGCAGGGGACGGATGACGTCAACGATCTTTGGCAAGTCGGTATCCTTTGGAAAAGTGATAAGATAAGGTTGATAACCTCCCGGATTTGGCATAAGCTAAGATTATCTCGATTAGTAAAGAGTCGTGGCGCAAGAACGGAGGCGTTCATATTACTTACCCAAATGCCCATCTTCGTCACAATACCAAGGTTGCTTTGTGAAAAGATACCATCGTTGTATGGCCCGAAGCCATAAGGAAACAACTAGAATGTCATGAGCTTGAAGCAATTTTAAGTCGCGTCCTTAGACTAAGCATACCTGCCAACACTTGTTTCCTGGTTGTTGATCCAAACTTCCGCCCTCAACTGTTGGTTGCGTTGGATCGGGTAAAGCACCCATGCCTGTCCTGACAAGCTCTCCAGTAGGAAGCACGACCTCGAGACCACAATGCATCATGAAGTGATCTGCTTGAAGCATCAGCAGGTGTCCCGTTCTAAGATCCAAAATATCACAAACCTCCGTATGGAGTATATCCTACACCACGCTCAATAGTGTTTCCAACGACAGAACCACCACCCAAATCCGGCGTGTCAATCCAAAGCTGATCGTCTAGCTTCTTCTCCTTCAGGTAGTCGTATAGACTGAAGAATGTTACACCTGGCTCTAATAGCGCATATGCTCCTTCACTGTTGACTTCTAGCACTTTGTTCATGTTTTTGCCCATATCCAAGCCGATGCTGCCAGGAACTCTTGGAGCTGCTCCTCCATATCCTATGTTTCTGCCAATTGAGAATGGCCAAAGCGGAATCTCGTACTCATTGCAAAGTCTAACAATTGCTTGGACTTCTTCGACATTGCGGGGTGCAATGGTGGCGGATACGACGAAGTAATCTTTGTCGAAGAGGTGGTACATATCGTGCGCTTTGGAAGGGTCAGTGTAGAGCTCCTTTGTGAGCTCTTCTTTCTTCTTGATAATGATGACATTCTCGGCACCAGTTGTTTTTTCAGCATGAGAAATGAATTCTGCAAACTTCTCTGAAGTAGTTCCTGGTGGCAGGACAAGAGGATCATTCGCTGCTGGTGTGGTAGCTGCGTTTGGTACACGAAGGGCAAGAGGGGTGCCAGTGGTAATAAGAGGGACCGCCATCTTTTTTGACTTGCGAGGAAATAATGCGGATTAAGATGTTAAGAAATATGCCTTGAATAAAAACGAGGGGATCAATTCAGGAAGAAACAAGTAATCGGATGCGCCAACGAAGGAATTTATATTCGTCGAGAAACACAAAAGTGCTTTCAACTTCCCGGGCTTGTTGTCTACTCTGAGCCTGCCTGCAAACCACTAGACGGGGTAAGTTCCTATCGAAGAGGCATGATCTTCCGCCAAATGTTGCCTTCCAGTGGGTCACACGGGGAGCAACCCTCAGTTCGCGAATAGCGACAATCACGCGGTAGTGGGGTTATTCTCTGAAACATATGGAAGAGACTCCAGGAACAGGCGCTGACGCCAGACCGTCAATTGAAGACATTGCTACCGGAGTTCGAAAGTTGATCCATATATCGCGAATGTGACAAGGAGGGGTTTATGTAGCACCAGTTGTTGGACAGTGTTTAAACTTCGCAATGACATGCACTACTAGCATGGCGATACTACACTACAGAAATTCCGTGTTATTCTTCCCTCGTTTGGAAGTAAGCAAGCCTCGCTCGCCTCGGTCCACAATAGCTCAACGCATTGTGGAGTGCTGGTAATACCTTGTTTATATTATATATGGGGCTAATGCCCGTTCTCATATATCTGTGGAGCTATGCACTCTGCGGGATGAAGATGCAGGCCTACCAAGTGGGAACATTCCAATTTAGTGCACGGCTTTCCTTTCCTCTTCTTTGTCGCAATTTTATAGTGGATATGGAATTGGAAGTCTCCATCTTACTTCTCTGGCATTCTGCTTCTTATGTAAGCCGAATCAACATGCATTAATCGTGTCATGAACATGGAGAGTCAGGAACGGCTTCACTTTCGGAACGATGAGAAGATTACGTATTCCAATTGCGGGCCGGATACCCTGGCCCTTGCAGCTTTCCTTGCAACCTATCAAGGGATCCTTGGAAGCTGCAGTACTCTGCATTCTTGATGTCGATGTCAAGACCATTTGAAAGAAAAAGCAAATTTTACCCAGCTGGACGGGAAACTGTCAATCACTTAATTTTCAATAATCTTTACTGACTATCAATGTTCTTAATTATGAGTTTAGTCACAATAATAAAATGATTATAGTGTACGAGTATAGCTATTCTAAACTCTCTCAGATTCGGATCAACATTTTATATTGTTGTTCAAGAATCTCGGGGTTGGAGAGTTTGATGTGGCGGTTAACTTGTCCGGCTAGAGCTTTTCCAAAGGAAAACACCCCAAAAGCAATGCCAGTGCGAAATAAGTCATTGGGTTGTTACAATTTACTTGAATTCACACCATATGTACCTTCCTTTCAGGGTCTCATTGTTCATCCGTAGGTTTAACTAAGGCTTCTTAGTATCAACAGATGTGGGAGAAAGTTCGGAATTTTTAAAGGACAACCGACTTTTATTAAATAATGTAATTGCCGTAAGCAGCTCGTCACAATCCTTAATATTCAAAGGATTCTGATCGGTGATTAGTCTCCACATTTCAACTTCACATACGTATATAGTACATCAGTCCCTGATCCAATTCTGACACGGCTCCACTGAAAACCATTCCAGTAGCATTTCTTTACATGCGACTAGGCCTATCAACTACTACAGAAGTTCCTATAGCCATTGTTGGAACTTTTTAGGGTACCCGCGATAGGCTCACATCTTGGGATCGACTCAGCTTGATTTCATGTAATATTATCCGCCACCGGGGATGAGCTTTCCCGTTAGATTCTTCATGGTGTTTACTTACAAGCAAAGAAGAAAACATGCAGCACGAGTTGCCTCAAAAAAGCAACCAGCCAAGAAGTGCCGCTCATCAACATTCATAAAATTTAACTGCATATTTTCGGGCCCCTAGTTAAAACTCTGGTCAACATGCAGACACTGAGCGAATAAGTAAGTTCCAAATTTGTATTCGTCATGAAGATCTCCTCTGGATCCCAGACTTTTGCTCCCTATGCCGAGAATTACTTTTTCAATCTTTATATTACTTGAAGAAAGAAAGGGAAAGGTCCATATTTCAAATGGAACCTCATTCTTCGCAACATTTCGTGTCCTATTAGCAAAAGTTTGTTGATAAATACCGACACTGCACGAACTATCTATACCACAAGCAACTTAATATATTCACAGCAATAGTATCGGACAATACAGTTTTGGTGAAAAATCTCCCAAGGAAGTCATTCGTTACGTCTAGGGCGTACCAGCCCGCTGGCACGATGGGTCACTTGTCAGCTTTAGGTCCTATCATTATCTTGGTGATGTGGATTGAGACATTCGCTGCAGCCGTTTTTGTAGGGCTGCGGATGTACACTCGATACTATATCGTTCAAGCCACGGGCTATGATGATTGGCTTATTGTTGCCAGTCTTGTGAGTGCTAGCTGCCAACCTATCTTTTGTCAGGACTCAATACTAACGAAGCAATTATCATAGGTGTTGTTCGTGGCCTACACTGCCTTCTGTACGGCGGCAGCCATCCAAGGATTGGGATCTCATTTTGCCGATATTACGCCTGCTCAGTGAGTTATCTCAACCCTTACAGGTTAAGCAGTCTATGCTTAACTCAGCTTGAATGTTTTGATTACTATATCATCATTCATCTCTCGATGGAGACCTGGTGCAGTTACTGCACTAAGCTATATGGAAGAGCAAGAACTGATTCCCATGCGTTCTAGATTCGTCATGTCGAACAAGATGGAAATCGCTGGTCAAACATGCAATATCATTGCCATCGCCACCAGCAAGTCCGCGGTAGCTGTCTTTCTCCTGCGCCTCGTCATTGTTCGCTGGCATAAAATCTTTCTTTGGGTTTGTATCATCAGTACATTTATTGTCTGTGTCTCCTGCGCCATTCTCGACTTCTTCCAAAGCTCGCCCATTGCGGCAGTCTTTGATCCATCAATCCCTCATACTGTCAACTTCAATTTCACAGCGAATGCAATATTCTCGGGAAGCTATACAGCGATGATGGATTTTACTCTGGCATTGTTTCCATGGTACTTTCTGGCGCCTGTTCAGCTCAAAAAGAAGGAGAGGTTGACTATTTCCTTCGGCCTCACGTTGGGTGTTTTGTAAGTTTTCCTGGATCAGGTGCTGTGAAGACTTTCTTGAACTTGATACTGATGGAAGGTTTATTTAGTGCGGGAATGTGTGGTATTGTTCGAGCCATTGAGCTAGGAGGTCTGGCATCTCGAACTGATTATACTTGTAAGTTTTCAAGCAGCCTTCACTAAATACTACCACCATGCCAAAGAAACCAAATTCATACCACTCCACAGATGACACAGTCCCACTCATTCTCTGGGGCTCCAGCGAACTTCTTGTCGCCATAGTATGTGCCTGTATCCCTGTTCTTCGACCACTCTACAAGCGACTCCGAGGCCAAACGAAGTCTTCCGACGAAGGAAGTGGTCCCTACGCCAACAAAAGCGGAAGCAAATTAGGGGGCGGATATGCGTTAAGTTCATTGCGTCGCGATGAGTTCTCTGCGAATGAAAGGATTCGAGGAGGTGAACAATCAAGTTATAACACGCAAGTCAATAATGAGAGGAATACGTCGGGGATGGATAATGGAAGTGATGAGAGTATATTGAGAGAGGCATGGAGATTTGGAATTAAGGAGACCGTGGAGGTTGATGTTAGTTATGGGAGAGAGGGGGAGATTGACGAGGAGATGGGGGTCTCGCGGGGCGTGAGCGTGCGCGAAGGGAGTAGTGATGTAAGAGTGGGAGACAGGGCTCCAAGTGTGCATGGCTTTTAAAGCTCGTCAACTCGAGGAATGGGTTGGGATCGATATGATATTCATGGATGGGTAATGATGATTAGAGGGCCTTGAAATATACTACGGTACTGGCTAGCATTCTTGGGGTTTACATAATGATGTTGTGGCGTCTAATGGTTACGTATTTGGATGGTTTATCAGAGATATATACATGTATAGATGGACCAAGGGACGAACGATATACTAATTCCTTAAACGAGCAATCGAATAATTCTGTTTAATGTCCGTCTATTCATTCATTCAGCTACTTATTCACACATTCAAATCAGCCACATCAATGATCAAATCTCTCAAATTTTCTTCTCGCAAGAAACCAAATTTGAAAAGTTGAATTGTAGTAGCACGGTTCGCATACTGCTCAGTTCAGGATCTACATACAATCGAAGTATATGAACGGACCAGATAATCATGGTGATCATACATTCCCACCCCTACCTACGAGCCTGCTCAACAAGGATTACGGGAACTAAAGAACACTAAATACGGAAGGGAAGGACTCGGCAAAGAAAACGGAAAGGGACTAATTGGATCTCAGGATGAAGATGATTTTTGGGTTTCGATTATCGAATTCTTGAGGCAAGAGTTACAGTAGATTTGGAAACTAAAATAATAGTTTCGAACCAATTGGGTCCATGTTTCCATAAAAGCTATTTACTATGTATGATACAGATGGTATGTGAAGAATACTATGCTGGAAATTAAAAGGAGGCGGACTCCGATTTTGGCGGGTGATAAAGTGCGGGAAAGCTGGGTGGAAAAAATGCAAAAAGACATACAACAGTGGGGATTCGCTGGTGGTCACCCACCCAACTACTAATCCACCGATCTGAAGCTTGTGTATGGCAGAGCGGACGGGATGCCCAATTCTCTTCAGTCTATGGTCGTATGTGGAAGACAATGTTGTTTTTGAAAATATATACATCATTGTACAAGGTGAGGGGTAATTAGACCATTGAGAGAAGCGTTGCTAATAGGAGAAGTAGTGAGAGATGCATGCCTTCATGCTCCTGCTCCTTTCAAATCATCGAAGAAGGAGAGGACTCAGAGGAGAGAAGACCTGAAGACGAGTGAAGACGAATTTCGAGTTCCACGCATGCATCGAAAAGGTGAATGGGCAAAGGGTTCTCCTGATTCCAATTAGAATACCACCTCACTCCTCCATTCCCACCCACCGTAATTTTGAAGTGGACCCGTCATTGTTTCATCAGAACATACTCGGCCATACCAATCTGCCGTCGTCGATTCCTCACCAAAAGTGCAAACACGGTTCAATTTCCACTCCCTGCACACCCCCAGCTCTCGAGCCCTTTTAGCGGGTCTCAAAATATTGAGTCATTGAGTCTTGAGTATCCCGTCCCTAGTGGCCGTTACACCCGCGAGGTCCGGCGTTCTGAAATTCATTAGCACCGGGTGTCGAGAGTGGGGATGTGGAGTCGGAACAACGGTACCCCCCTTACCCGCACAATTCAAACCCAGTTCCCTGCACTGCGCAGTGGTGACTTGTAGGTATACCGTGGCCACCGCTCCGTATATAGAAGGGTTCATTTACCAACTGAACATCCCTCCCAACTCTGCTACACCTATTTCTGCAATGTTTTGACAGCATTCCTTTCTTCAGGGGCATCCAAAGTTGAATCGACCCTATTGTGCATTATTGAAACCGCATGAAGATTAAGCACCACAAGGGCGGTGACCGTGGATCATTCAACTATCATCGTCAATCAAATGGCAAATCCGTATCTTGAGAAGAATAGCGAAGGGGTGAGACGCTGCAAGAATCGGACGAGATTGCGTCAATAGAATGTGTAAAGATAGGATGCTAATTCTGGGTTGGGAATACCACAAGCTTATTAGTATATGTGAAACAAATGGGAGAAAATGGGTGGCAGGAGGGAGACATTGATGATCTTTTCCTCTATGTGAGTTTTCTTAATTTGTTGTGTTATCATTGATCCCACTTTCAGACCCTGGATCGTTTCCTCACTTGCAATATGGAAACATCACAAACAGTCTCCAACTTGATCAGAGATCATATAATCCAATACATAACTTTGTAAACGCAGCACGCATTAACAACAACAAACAGCAACAACCTCATTTAAGGAAACCCTTGTTACAATTCCATATCATGTCAACACAAAGTCCTCCATTTGGAGATTATCTTTCATGATTTCTCCATCCATGATCCCATGAACATAAGCTTCTCCAATTAACTCCCACCTATCTTCTCCAACACTCCTTACCACAAAAGGTTGGACCATTCCAAAGACAATGACTATAACATCTCCAGGCAATGAATGCCCAGGCACAAGACCTACATATCCTTGTTCTGATATGAACGGTCTTCGATTTTGCTGATAGCTCATTGCATTTTTGTA
Source organism: Botrytis tulipae (assembly GCA_004786125.1). Classification (NCBI taxonomy): domain Eukaryota; kingdom Fungi; phylum Ascomycota; class Leotiomycetes; order Helotiales; family Sclerotiniaceae; genus Botrytis; species Botrytis tulipae. The sequence continues at coordinate 16,822 of PQXH01000192.1, forward strand.
CGAAGCATATGCAGCCGTCTGAACACACCTTATATGTTCCTCAGTATTTGCATCAAATTCTTCTTCGCTCAAGTGGTTGTCCGTAATCCTTCTCGCATTATCGGAGTAGAGTTCTATACTACGTCGAAGATCGTTGTAGCCCATTAAAGAGGTATGAGAAGCGCGAGTGCGGAATGTGAAGGAGTCGGTCTGGTCTGCGCAGGGAATGCGCCAATTTGCTCCGAACCATTTCATTTCGTCCTTCGGTAAAGGGGATGCAGCTTCTCTTTCATTTAGGGTCTGAGCTTGCTCGCAGAAATGTGTTATTTCATCAAAATATCGCATGATATTGGCGTGGATTGCTAGGTATTCGTCGGTAGTACGAGATATGATACCCTGTCTGTTATCGACAGTAAACAAACTTCCAATCGCCATGACAGCATCGACTCTGACACCTCTTAGTCCAATGATCCTCGGGTCTTCCTCTTCTGGTGCAGGGACAACCGAAAGTTCAGATTGACCCGAAGCAGAGAAGAGAGCCGCTTTCTTAGTCTCACAAGATGGTTCTAGCAGTGCGTTTGCGAAATCCGGAACCCAACTAGGAAGACCTTCCAAAGTTTTAGGTTGTTGATTCCATGCCAACAAATCTCCGTTGCTCTGCGCCAACAGCTTCCGAGAAACAGATGTGAATATCTGTACTGTCTCTTCATCCGAGTCGATGTTCGTATATATTGGTTGAATGTTTAAAGATTGGGCATCGGAAGCCATTCCTAACAATCCATAAATCCTATCTCGAGGATATCTTGCCTTTCTGACTAAATCTTTGGAGGCCTGGATACAACCTCTTTCTAACAGTTTGACAAGAGTAGATCCACCGGTTTTGCGATGATGTTTTCGCGCCCCCAGAAGTCGGTTCAGGCTTATAGGGGATGTACTTAGACATCTTGCAATATCTTGAAGAATTGGTGATACAATGGGGTCGTGGGCCGTGTTTCGGAGGCCATATGTGTGAATAATCATTGCAGATTGCATGGTAAAGAAAATCCAAGCTGCTTCGAACCAAGGATGGAATGATATAGTCTTCTGACCACACGTTATCATCAACTCTTTACCAAGGCAGAATTCCTGCATGATCCAAAGCCGATTCCAATAATCTCGACTTCCTATTTCATGCCAGCCGAGAAATGGGAAGTCAAGGCCAATGTCAATGGCAAGTTGATAGAGCGAGCGTTTCACATTAGCAAGTGGATCGTCTATTTTTGGACGATTAAATCCATATCCTTCTTGATCTTCTCGAATGTAAAATTCACAATCTCTCATACTGTCCACTGTAACAGAAAAAATCCCTGCATCATAAGCAGCTTTTCCTATAGTCAGAGCCGCGTCCATGGCCTCGTCAGTTCTGGGAGTTCCTTCGCCTAGAAATACATCCACAATACTGGCACAACTGTAGATATCTCTCATCATTTTGATTTGTTCTGCCTTCTCTTCTGGATCATTCTGATTGATACATATTGCATCTGCCCAGAGAACCATCGTTTTTGTCTCATGCCGAAATGTCTTCAAAGCTTGTTCCAAACTAATGGTAACTTCGACTTCTGTCTCATCGAGCAAAATTTGTGCTCGAGGAAGATCGGGGTCTCCCCAGCAGTAAGACAAAGCATGATAGTCTGTGACTTCTCTTAAAGATACTATGTGCAGAGTGCAAGAAACTGTGACAACGTCAGTAAATACGATACTCATTGTTGTGATCATCTTCCCAATTACCTGTATCAACTTGCTTGGGTGACCTATCCGAAATTGACAGATCTGTGTGACTCTTTGGGAGGATGTGTAACACTCGAATTTGAAGTTCCTGAGAATTTATAGGAGTGTACTGATAAGACGCCATTCTTTCAAGAGAATATCAATGTACCAACAATAGACATAATAGGACAAAGACTAAATTGCATCTATGACTTGATATTCTTGTTGAAGCTCGTCTTAAGCTCAGCTGGAGACCAAGGAATGCCAACCGAAACCTTGCAGACGCCTCATTCCAATGGTTGTTACCGACAACTCAGCTATGCTACTGCGATTAGCCTGGTATTCGAAAAAGTCAAAAGAATAAAGCTATATTAGTGAAGGGGATATGGTCCAGATATTTGTGGTTAATGGCGATTGAGAACCTTCAGTTATCAAGCAATCAACAATCAGCAATGATCAAATCAAACCGCCTCGACGATATATATATAATACATAACAATTGTTGTAGCCGACTTGGTACCCGGAAACTCAACTGGATTACACTTGATCTAAGACAATTTAGAAAACGGATTTCCTGTCAGTTAGAACGTGCCCCTCATCATCATTCGGAAGCACGAGGTCATCGTGGCCAGAGCCATTGCATATACAACAATATCGCGTGTAAAGAAAAATTGCTCTAGTATTAACACCAAATATCAATCAAACCCCCGTGATACAATGCTAGAAGACGAATATGTCAATCGACCTGGCTATGTTGGACATCTGCTATGGTCAGATTAGGCCGTTCCTGAGAGGTTTAATCAAGAATCACTTTTTCCAGAATCTAAGACTCACTCGAGTAACGTAATTTTGAGACCATATTATCCAGCGTGTATTGCAGCTGTTACAGCAATACTAAAAATATTAATAGATGAATATGAGACAGTCAAGTTATTACCGTGAGCCAGGAGAGTGTCGAAATAGCTCAAGAGAAGTATTTATGATGATGATGATGCTCTTTGGTAAGCTCCCGGTGAGCACTTGAATGACACGTGAATAAATTTTGGCATGAAATGAAGAAACTCGTTTGGCCGCTAATGGCGTGGAACACGGATTATGTAAGCACTCCGTCATTGACTGTCTCTTCGTAAACATCTTATTGCTGTTCAACATAGAATCGTAATACAAATTGATGCGATGTATCTGAGACAGAAGTAAAGATGGGACAATCTCAGTCTGGTACCAGTGATAAACATGTTACAACACAGCAGCTGAGTCATGAACTGGTAAGTTTGCGATTCATGGAAGCTCCCCTCTTCAATGTCCAACCACTTTGGAGAACGTGTAATAATTGCTATTCAAGGCTCGGAAATTCGCAAAACGTTGCTTTACACCCCTCGAGTTGTTCTCATTCCAAGATGTTTTCAAAAGTCTTGCAGATCATCAAGATGGAGTCGCATATCTCAAAGAAGATACCATCGCACGATTCCTGGAGATTCCGGATATACTAGGCGCTTCCCCGATTATATTCCAGATGGTATCTTACCTTGGTGCGTTTCCATTCGGTCAGGATGCGCCAGCAGTCTTGGGATTTGAACAGATGATTATGGTGGTAGTAATCATGACGGAGAGATATCAGAGGGTATTGAAGAAAGGCAATAGGGATCGGACAAAGCTACTATTTCGAAGTCTGGCGGTATACGATAGAAGGGAATCTCGCGCGGGGATTGAAAATGAAGAAGATAAGGCGGACAGGACGTCTCCGCAAGCAGAAGGAGAGAATGCTGTCAAAAAACATGCAACAGGATTCGCTATCGATGAAGCTGTGAATGATGACGATGAAGAGGAAGATGATGATCTTGCTTTAGCTGCACTTGAGTCACTGGATGCCATTGAAGTATTTCGTCACGGAGATCCGCCCATAGCCCAAGCTACGATTCCATCCGATAACCTTAAAAAATTGATTATGCTACTCCTATTGGTAGCGCCATTAGGAATTCAAGAGAGTTTAGGTCACCACACCGAAAGACTCGCCAGATCACAATTAGAAAGTCTTCGAAGAACAGCGGACAACATTCTTGCAGCTTTTGTAAATGTGGAAAAATTCCCCGGCGTTAAAATACATCAATTCAACACTGTGATACCCATTTCATTGCCTTTTGTATTCAATGGATTCAATGCTCTGTTCGAACACTTCTTGTTCTCTAAGAACATTGATTTCACAAAACGAAAAGATTCTTCAGAAGCACCGCCTCCATTACCTTTAGATGCTGAAATAGACCAGCCTCTTCTTCCACAAATAGGTGAGATACTGGATCTCAATGTTTTGTCGCAACTCTCCTTCTTCCTTCCCGGGGATTCTCTCTTCCGACGTCTTCGACTGCTCTATTCCGGTGGAGATGCGGGATTTTCTATGGGTTCTTTCGAGACAAGAGTGTTCAATTGGCGTGCACCAACTATCCTTTTGGTCGCCGGAAACAGAATTGAAGATTCCCCCACTGGCGGACAGGAAAGGAATTTTGCAGACACATTGCCGCCCAAACGATTTCCCAATAGTGGTAAATCATCCAGAGTTGTCTTTGGAGTCTATCTCTCACAACCTTGGAAACAAACTCATAAAGAGTGTTTTGGAGACACCGACACACTACTTTTCCAGCTCGAACCCGTTCATGAGGTTTTTCACGCTTCGGTGATTAACAAGGATTATGTGGCATTCTCCAAACCTCCATCAGCCCATCCATGTTTATCCTTTGGATGCCCACACCCTAAAACGAAACAGACGGCTGGACTATCTACTCATGTGAATCTTGGCGCTGTATCATTATATCTAGATTCTTCTTTTGAATTTGGTGTTTTTACACACAACTATTCATCTGGTGGAGGAGCATTTCACAACAGTGAGACCAGACGTACAGATTTTCAAGACCGATTTGAAATCGAAAGTTTAGAGGTCTGGGGCTGTGGAGGCGATGCCGAAGCTCAAAAACAAAAGGAGATGTGGGCCTGGGAAGAAAGAGAAGCGGAGGCGAGGAGAAAGATTAATTTAGGAACTGGCGATATTGAAGCTGATAGGGCGTTGCTGGAAATGGCGGGGCTTATTGGAGGGAATAGGAGTGGTGGTTCTATGAATTGATGGGTTGAGCTTGGAGTTTTGGAAAGCATTGAGTAGGAATGGATCGGGACATTTGAAGCATGAATGGCGTAGAAACTTAAAGATTTGGAGGGATATGTTCTTGCGAGTTTGGGTAACTTCATTCAAATAACAGATCTGAATTCCAGATACTTTGGATATGAAGAAAATTGCAATTTTACTCTATAAATGACCCACGACCAATGTTAAAATAAAATCGATAAATGAATGGAGTTTGTACATTTCCGTAACCCATAAGTTATACATATCCGATAACCATACCAAACACCAAACCTCAATGCTATACTTCCCATACATCCGTTTTAGTCGGCAATTACAACATCTCTCATTTCTTTCCCCACACCAAACCACTCATCTGTTCCCTGACTCCCCCCTTCGTCTTCTCCCCTTCCTCCACTGGCGCATCCGTTACCACAGCCTTTGGTGTCGGTCTTCCCTCCGCTCTTCTCCTCCTCTCATCCCTCGCCCTCCTCATTTCTTTCTCCTCTTCATCTCTGGCCTCCAATTCTCTAATCCAAGCTTCATTCTTCTCCTTAGCTTTTTGTTCCGACAACACTCCCTCAAATTCCTTGCGCTTCTTACGATCGGAATCCCAGTACATGGATCCAGCAACCATAGCTAAGAGAGTGAAACCTTGCGCATAGATACGTGCGCGGAACATGCGTTGAGTGCGGTTGTGGTCGCCGGCTCGGATGGAGCGGGTTGCGCCGACGAGAGCGAGCGAGGTGAGGATACAACCTAGAAAGGAATTGGTTAGTGGAAGAACATTGAGAGGAAGTGAGAGGGGAGAGATGATGTACCCAGAGGAATGAGAGGCTCTTCTTTGAGACGACGGGTTAATTTCTGCCAGCGATTTTCTTCATAGAAATCACTATCAGGCCATTAGCTATGAATGAGTAAACAAAAGCTTTCTATAAAATTGGCACATACGTGTCGCCATCGAAAGACGACGGCAATGGAGTATTGTTCGACATTTTTATTGATTAAAATACTTCTTTGCGATAGTAAAGTATTTATAGATGGTGAATCTGTGAAGTTATTGATGTTCCAAAGCTTTATCAAAAGCTTTGCCCCTCCAAATGCATCGAATCACAATGCAACCTTAGGTCGTGATATCATCGGAATTCAAAGCATCCCTGCAGAAAATCATTGGAGAGTACCAGCTCCGATATCGAAAGGTGGGAATCCAGCAAATAAAACAATATCAAACTTTATGACTCGATTCTCAACAACACCAAAGAAATTTACTCAATTGGAAATCAATACATAATTTCCAGATATGGAGAACGGAACAGTAACAAATGGAGAGAAAACTCCAAATCACCCACGAACTCCCAGTCTTACTTCCTTTTCTTTGACGGAATATTCAGCAAATCCATCACCGCCATCAGAAAGTACACAATCAAAAGTTAGCAGCATTGTTCCGCAGGAATTTATTCTGCCAAATGGATATCCTGATGTAAGTATGCCCAATTACGTTCTAGGAGCTGTAACTGATCAATTGATTAGTATCTACGATTAATCCTCACTTCTCGAGTTTATGAAGTCGTCAATGAGACCCCGCTCACTCCAGCCGTCAACCTCAGCAATCGATTAGAATGCAATGTTTTATTGAAACGCGAAGATCTGCAACCGGTTTTCAGCTTCAAATTGAGAGGCGCATATAATAAAATGGCACATTTAGATCCGAAAGTTAGTTGGAAAGGTGTAGTTGCATGTTCGGCGGGAAATCATGCACAAGGCGTTGCGTATTCGGCGCGCAAACTCAAAATGCCTGCTACGATTGTTATGCCCGAAGGAACACCCAGCATCAAACATCTCAATGTAACGCGATTGGGAGGATCGGTAGTATTGCATGGGCCGGATTTCGATGCTGCGAAGGAGGAGTGCGGAAGATTAGAGAAATTACACGGACTGACGAATATTCCACCGTTTGATGATCCATATGTTATTGCAGGTCAAGGTACGATTGGTATGGAACTTCTCAGACAAACAAATATTCATAAGTTGGAGGCTATCTTCTGTTGTGTGGGTGGTGGTGGGTTGATTGCGGGGATTGGTGTTTACGTCAAGCGTATTGCTCCGCATGTGAAAATCATTGGAGTGGAGACTTATGATGCGAATGCTATGGTACAATCTTTGGCAGCTGGAAAGAGAGTGACATTGAAGGAAGTGGGATTGTTCGCTGATGGAGCGGCAGTAAAGAATGTGGGAGAGGAAACATTCAGAATATGCCAAGATGTCATTGACGATGTTATTCAAGTCACTACGGACGAAACATGCGCAGCTATTAAGGACGTTTTCGAAGACACGAGATCCATTGTCGAACCAGCTGGAGCCCTTGCACTCGCAGGACTTAAGAAATATGTTGCGGCCAACCCATCTCCCGATACCTCTCGAAATCTTGTAGCTATCGCTTCTGGAGCAAACATGAACTTTGATCGTCTTAGATTCGTTGCCGAGCGTGCAGCTCTTGGAGAACGTAAAGAAGCTCTCCTTAGTGTCAGCATTCCCGAAATTCCTGGCGCCTTCTCTGAACTTATCAAAGCCGTCATGCCACATGCCGTCACCGAATTCTCTTACCGATATGCCACGGATGAAGTAGCAAATGTACTCATTGGTATTTCTCTCACCTCTCCTGCATCGCAAAGAGACGAAGAGCTTCAATCTCTCCTCAATCGCATCTCATCCAGTGGCATGTCACCTACTGATCTCTCCGGGGACGAACTTGCCAAATCTCATATTCGCTACCTAGTGGGTGGACGTTCCGGAGTACCAAACGAACGACTCTACATGTTCAACTTCCCTGAAAGACCAGGTGCGCTTGAGAAATTCCTCACTACTTTGAGACCGAGATTCAACATAAGTCTTTTCCAATACCGTAATGCCGGAAGTGATATCGGAAAGATTCTGACGGGTATCCTGTGTCCGGATGATGAAGTCAAGGATTTGGAGAGATTTTTGAGGGAAATCGGATATCCTTGGACGGACTGTACAGATTCACAAGTCTTTAAGACGTTTTTGAGATCGTAAATTCTGATTTATGGGAAGATTTAAGGGTTATCATGATGGGAGATGCATGAGCGGTGAATATTTACCATTTATGGGCGGAATTATGCATTATGTTAGCTCGGCGTTTTGGGTAGTTCGTTGTAGATAAAAGTCATTGGACATGGCGATGACTTTATGGCGTTGCATAGATTATAATTAAAGATATCGTAGATTTCACACGTGGTTCTTTGGTGACTGAACTTTCAAATTGGTTCAGATACTTGAGGAAAGAGATTTTTTTTCTTGACGTGGGACTGACCAGGAATTGAAGCCTCACCGGGAGTTTTCTGTTCACAACTCAACTCTGTAAACCTCATTTTGAGTCTATCATTTTTTTTCGAAAACGTTCTTCCACGGAACGAAATAGCGTAGTGATGAAGTGATTGACAAAATGTTATCGCGAGGTTGGAAATTAAGAAATGATTTATTCTCTTACCGTCTGGTAGAAGATAATCACATGCCACCCGCCCACCTTTGAATCCGCAACTTCTTCTTTGGTCGCATACTTGTACTCAATCCATACGGGAAAGAGCGAAAAACGACGATCTGGAATCAATTGTTGCAGCCCAATCCGATCCAATTGAATTCAATGTAGTACAACATAATACCTACCTTCATCACACAGCGTCGAATGAAACATTCCTTATCTCTTTCAGAGTAAAACGCATGCATGTATGGTGATATAAAACCACCCTCACTTCTACCCTTCCACTGTCAGTCTCCTATTTTGCCAAGTAGGATAGAAAAATAGAATATAATGCATCCTCTCGCTTTCTTCTTCGTAGGATATCTCATACTCTTTATAACCGCCAATTTGCATTCTCTCTACGATACATGGACCTCTTCAACCCTCTACTGCGTCCACGAACCATATACCATCACCAGTCTTTCTTCTGATACTCCTAATCCGAGATGTTTCCGCGTTAGAATCGATGTGATAACGGAAATTCTTGAGAGAGTACCAAGCGCAGAGGAGGGCGAAAAAATTGTTTGGTTGAATGGATATGTGTTGCCTGGGATTATCGAATCGCATGGGCATATTTTGCAGTATGGAGAAATGCTCGAAAGTGTGAGCTTATATGAGGCGGAAAGTGTGGATGATGTGAAGAGCAGGATTAAAGAGTGGTTGGGAAGACACGAAGGAGAAGGTTATGGAGGCAGGGAGAAGTGGATTAGGGGGGTGGGATGGGATCAAGCTCATTTTGGAGGTGTGATGCCGACAGCTGTATGAATACATCTTTTTGTTTTTTTATTTGGTAAAGAATTCTGCTGATGAAATTTCTAGAGACAACTTGCTGAAGACCCGGAGCTGAAGGACTTGTATATCATGCTCGATAGGGTTGATATACATTGTGTGTGGACTTCAGAAAAGGTCCTCTCCCTTCTTCCTGATCCTCTACCTGAATCGCCTCCGGGTGGAGAAATTATCACGAATCCTGGACCTGGGGTCTTTTGCGATAATGCAATGGATAACTACATCTATCCTCTCGCACCCAAGCCAGACGCATCTCAAAAAGTACGCTGGCTTAAAACCGCAATGGAGGAGTTGAATAAAGTAGGTATTACGGCTATGAGCGACGCTGGTATGCGTATGGAAGATGTGAAAATATTGCAAGAATTGGCTAGGAGAGATGAATTGACTGTTAGAATTCGTGTGATGGCTGAGTGTGATGAGAGAAATACTTTTTGTCATCAAGAGTTGCGAACGGTGAAAGTGATAAGAGATGGATCTGGTGGAGGTGATATGCTATTGTTTGGAGGAATCAAACTCTTTGCGGATGGAGCTTTGGGCTCTTGGGGTGCGGCATTGTTGGAACCATATTCAGATAAACCTGAGACTAGTGGAATGATGTTGATCAACGAGACTGAATTAACGGAAGTTGTTAAGAAGGTGTTTTACTACTTCCCTTCTATTCTGTGAATAAGACTAACTGATTCTTCGAGTTTTTCGAATGGGACTACCAAATCAATATTCATGCTATCGGCGATCGAGCCAATAGAGCTGCTATCAATGCATTTGAAGCGGTTCTGGGATCTGATTGCCATGGTTGCAACCAAGAAAAGAGGTTAAGGATTGAGCATGCTCAAATTATAGTATGTTCCATATCAAAAGTTGATGCACTTCTAACACACTTCCCAGCATCCTGACGACCAAATACGCATTGCAAATATGGGTATTCTTCCCAGCATTCAGCCAACACACGCTACATCTGACATGGCCTATGCATCATCCCGCCTCGGAGAAGAACGACTTTCCAATTTCGCTTATCGTATGCGTTCGTTCTTCCCTCCTGCTCATAACAACACATCCACATATCCTGGGCCAGTCCTTGGTTCTGATTTTCCAGTCGAACCACCGAATCCTTTTCATGGTATCTATGCAGCAGTAACTCGTCTCAATCCTAAAACTGGGACTTCACCCTCAGGAAAAGAAGGTTGGTATCCGGAAGAAAGTCTTAGTATTGAACAGGCAATTCATGGTTTTACGCGCAACGCGGCTTGGGGTTGGAAATTGGAAAATAAAATGGGAGCTATTGAGATTGGGAAGTGGGCGGATTGGATTGTGGTTGATAAGGATGTGATGGGGATGGAAGGGCAAGAGGTGGAGGGACTGAGAAGCTTGAAGGTGTTGGGGACGTGGGTTAAGGGGAAAAATGCTTGGGCAATGGACGAGAAAGGAGTTATGGAACTTGATCAGCTTTATCAGAAGGGTGATAGGGTCTGGATTGGTCTGGCGAGGTTGGCGAGGAGTTTGACGAGAGGGTTTAGGGGAATGTTGGTTTGGGGGAGGAAATTAGAACTTTAGAAAATAGTTTGGAAGGAGAGAGGTGGGATGCATGGGATTAGTTGCCGTGGATGAGGAGCGTGTGTAGATTGAAGGAAAATTATATCGATAAGGGAAAGGGGGGAGAAAGGGCAAAGGATAATCAGGAAAGAAGAGAGCACTCCGAAAGGTGAATAGATAGCACTAAAAGTCCGTCCTAGAAAATCAATAACCTAGATAGAATACACGCCTGATGAAATACATTTTGATATTCCCCACTTGTGGACTGGAGCTAGAGATTAATTGATTTATTTATTCTTGTGCCAAAGAAATTTTTCAAAGAGAAAGTTTGTTGTTATGCGTTAAAAATCGATTTAGAAAGAATCTAAGAATGCAAATCTCCAAAATACTCCATTCCTCAATATTATGCGCCGACCATTTGACCCATCTTAGCACCAGGAAATCATCGGATCATCAAATCATCGCTCACCATAAAATCTAGAACGCAAACCAACATTTACAGCACAGCATACGCACTAGCATAACTCACCGACCCATCATCCACCCTCGTAACTTCATTACTCCGTTCGTACCTCACGAATTTGAATTTGCCCTTTTCCTCATCCAAATTCTTATCCTCCTTCACTTTTTCAATCGCAGCCATTATCACTCCAATCGGATGTCGCCCACAAACTGTATTCCCGGTCTCTTCCAAATTATCTAGAAACTCTTGATGCACGCCCCCGGAAATAGCATCCATGGATAATTGATCTAGGCGTCCTATGCTCTCATGAATCGGTGGCTGCGTCGGTGCTTTGTCCCGGCGCGAAAGCGAGTACCCGCCAGATTTATCGCGGGCTTCGGAAGATGGACTCGCGGGGAGATAGTAAGTGTATTGGAAGCGGGGACCCCAGTGGCAGAAATCGGAGGAGATGATGAAGATGTTGGAGGGGTCGGAGAGGTAGGGTGCGAGCAGGGAGCCGAATCTTCGCTCGGTGGTGGGGTTGGTGTTGCCGACGAGGATGGGTATTAGAGGGGGGAAGGACGAAGGGGAGGGGAAGTTGAGAGAGAGAAGTTTGTAGATGTAGGGGAGATGCATTTCTAGAGAGTGCTCGGTTTCATCTTGGTCGGTGGACATTTTCTTGAATTCCCCCGTGGCGGATAGTTCTTGCACGAGAGCAGTGTCGATTGCTAGATCTCCCAAGGGAGTGGCATATTTGGAGTGTTTGGATAGTGCACATTCAGTGAGGTACCAAGCGTGAGAGGGCCCGAGGAGGAAGATTCGTTTTGCGGCGGAGAGATCGAGGGTTGCGTAGGCCCAGGCAGCAGCGGGTCCGGAATAGGAATATCCTGCGTGGCTTTAATTTGTTAGAGAATTTTGACGAGGGAACATGGGGATAGCTAACGGTGCAATGATGACTCGAGCACCTGGAACGGGTAGTTTTGTGTCGGAAATGGTGGAGGGGACTTGGGATAGCCAGTTATCGAGTTCCGAGGATAGCTTGCTCGGATTCGATGTATACCACGAGCCGGCGTGGCTGGCTTCTCGAGTACTACCCATATTGTTCTGGCTGGTTTTGATGGTAGCTTCTTGGGTATGTTTGCTGTGAGATTCTATAATGATGATGATGTTGTCGCTGATATGATACGGTTATCGTGAGGTGTGGGGGTGAATGGCGGGGTACCTAGCTAAGCTTAACCTTACTATTTGAATTCCCGAAGTTCAGGCGGTGCAGCACTAAGCTTCGTCTTCTTTCCCATGTGGAGCGATGTCTTCTTAATTTTTGATGGCGACATGAGGAAATGGATTGTTCTATTCTTTCACCAACAATGCTGTTTAAACTATGTGCGATTAATGGGGTTCTCCATTTCATTACATTCAAAAGTCAATCTAATGCTTGCCTGGTACGCGTCGTCTGTCAAGCCTGTTCCTTCGGGTGTACACCGTCCTTGAAACACTGAGGCTCTCGATGTGTTTGCGCGGCTCTTAGCGATCAACACGCGTTTAGTGACGACGATGTGATGCTCGTTTTTGCGAGATCGAATAGGAGAATAATGATACATATCCATTAACTTGGCGTGCATATCTCTACATTGATTCTTCCTAGGCAACAATGTTTGTCGGAATCACGTCAGAAGTTTATCTGCTGTCATAGCGAATCTTCATGTCGAGATGACTCTAAATCACGGAGTCGGAGTAGAGCTTACTTATTGTTCTCCCACTTCGGTGTTCAACTCCGATCATGGCTGATGACACATCATGGCATGGATACCATAGGTTAGCTTTCCATCTGCAAGGGTCCTCGATAAGCAGTCGTTTATATATGTATCTCCCTTTCTATTGACCTCAACTTTAAGCTTTGAAACATCAATCACGAACTGGAAATCATGTCAAGTAACACGTCCAGTTTTAATATCTCTATCAATGACTTCGGTCCAGCCAAGTCTGTGGGATTTGACTTTACTCCACTATTCGAAGATGTGATTCTCTCAATTGTACCATCAGTTATCTTACTTCTCTTACTGCCGATTCGAATATGGATGCTTCGTGGTCAACCTCGAAAAGTTAATTCTAGCTTTTTGCATAGCAATAAATTGGTATGGTATGATTATTCAAGCGAGATAAAATGGAGACTAATGTTACCATAGCTCTTCTTAGGAGTTTTCACAATCATGCAAACGGCTTATTTAGTTATGAATGCCACAACGTCAACATTGAAGACACGTGCAACAATACCTGCTGCAGCTCTTCTATTTGTAGATGCTCTCGGCTTGTTTGCTTTATCGCATATTGAACATCTTCACTCTGTCAGGCCATCTGCTCTCATCAATGTATGGCTTTTGCTCACGTTGCCTTTCGACATAGCGAGGGCAAGGTCACTTTGGTTAGTTCATGCAAATAATCCAACTGCTGCAGTCTTCACCAGTGCTCTTGGCGTTAAAATTATGGTCATCATCGCCGAAGCGGTGGAAAAGCGCCACATTCTCCTTGACAGATATCGAAACATATCACCAGAGAATACTAGTGGTATTTATAGTCGCAGCTTCTTTTGGTGGTTGAATACCCTCATGACCACGGGTTTTCAACGGGTCATAAAAAACGAAGACTTGTATCCCATTGGTGAGGAAATGAGCTCGCATTACTTGTACTCCCGAGCAAGGAGCACCTGGGATGCAAGCAATCAAACAGGATCTTATTCTTTGCTTTGGTCAACCTTGAAAGCCACACGTGGAGCATTTGCTCTTGGGATTGTACCACGACTTTGCACAACTGGTTTCAAATATGCACAACCTTTCTTGCTGGAAAGAACCGTTGGTTTCGCGAACGACGAAAGTCAGCCTGATAGCCTAGGATGGAGTTTGACTGGAGCATTTGGTCTTGTCTTCCTAGGTTTGGCTGTTTTCAATGGAGCCTACTACCACATGGCATATCGTTTCAACACAGCTGTACGTGGTTCATTAGTAAGCTTGATATATGCGAAAACCGTCGACTTGAGTATTACTGCTCTTGATGAATCAGTTGCCGTCACTTTGATGGCAAATGATACAAGTAAGAGAGCTTTTTCCAATGTTATAAACATTGCTTACTTTCTTTTACAGGCACAATTTGTGAGGGACTCACAAATATACACGAACTTTGGGCAGTTCCTATAGAATTAGGCATCGCAATGTATTTGCTTTATCGACAACTTGGTTTGCCTTTCTTGGCTCCTTTCTCCATTGCTTTGTTGTGCACAGCAGGCATTCTTCTTATGGCAAATTGGATGGGCAACGCACAAAAGATTTGGATCAGAGGTATCCAAACGCGCATTGATATAACAGCTTCTATGTTAGGGTCCATGAAGGTCAGCTCTCTTACTACTCTTCCTACATAAGTTACTAAAAGCCTACACAGGCTGTAAAAATGTTAGGATTTACAGACTCGCTCACTACCATGGTTCAATCTCTTCGTGTGAAAGAAGTACACCTTTCTCAATTATTCAGAAGGCTTTTGTGTGGTCGTGTTTTCCTAGGTATAGTGTTTTACATCATTCGCCTGAAATATCCATCTGACTTGTGGTCTAGCAAATAGCACTGCTATCATAGCGCCGCTAGTCACATTCACAGTATTTGTGATTTCAGCCAATGTTACCGGTCGTACATTAAGCACCTCGACAGCGTACACATCATTATCTCTCATTGCCCTCTTGGCAGATCCAATGAATACATTGGTGAGGACGATACCTCAAATTAATTCGGCTGTTGCTTGTTTTGAAAGAATTCAAACTTTCATGTTATCGGATGCACGAAAAGACCATCGCTTGCCATTGATAGGATCTCAATCATCAGACGCTACCAGCGATTCGAGCCAAGGTATCGAGTTGAAAGACATGTCAACTGTGGTAAATCCTTCAGCAATGATCGTTGCCCAGAATGCTAGCTTTGCTTGGAGCCAGGACGCTCTTCCTGTGATAAATGACTTCAGCTTTACCCTACCATGCTCTCAATCACTTTTCATCATTGGTCCGGTAGGCTGCGGAAAGAGTACTCTACTCAAAGGATTACTTGGTGAAACTCCTTCGTCAAAGGGCTTCATCTATGCCAAGACCGCTAGAACGGCGTATGTTGAACAAAGTCCATGGATTCAGAATGGGACCATCCAAGACAACATTTTAGGTCCATCACTCTTTGACTCGCCTTGGTATGATCAGGTTGTTCGAGCTTGTGCTTTGGAACATGACATCGCGGTTTTGCCTAATGGAAGTGGTGGGTGAGATTTTGGTTAATATCATTCTTGTCTCTTTTGAATGTCTTGCTTGTACTTGTCATAGAGTAGTGCTGTCTCATATTTCTCTTCCACTGCTCGGTAAAGACTTGGAAATTCGAAGTCACTGACAAATTCATAGCTACTCGTGTAGGAAGTGGAGGTATCTCACTAAGCGGCGGTCAAAAACAACGACTTGCACTTGCAAGAGCCGTTTACGCCAAAAACGAGTTCATCATTCTTGACGACGTATTTTCTGGGCTTGATCCAGAAACAGAAGAGCGAGTTTTCAAAAGACTTTTTGGAAAACAAGGACTTTTCCAAGAAATGGGAACGACTATTATTCTAGTTACTCATGCCGTTCACAGATTAGCATATTCAGATTACATCATCGCATTGGATCAATCAAGCCAGATCATCGAACAGGGTACCTTTGATTATTTGAAGACCAATGGTGGCTATGTAGAGAATCTGGAGACTCGGCATAGATCAGAGGACTATGACTCCGAAGAACTTGACACAAAGGAGACGACCCAGAAACAAAGTCCATTCGCAACTGTCGAAAATGATGATCTCATGAATGAAGTGGCAGATCTGAATCGACAAACTGGTGATGCTTCAGTATACCAATATTATTTTGCCTCCATCGGATGGGTTCCGACCGGAATCTTTTTCCTTCTCGTCTTAATATTTGGAGCAGCATCGAAATTACCGGAAATTGCTTTGAATTACTGGACTCGAGCTGTCGCTGTTGAAGGTAATAAAGCAAACCCATACTGGCTTGGAATATATGGTATGCTATCTGCTATTGCCCTGATTGGATTCGTGGCAGGCATTTCCCATTTGATGTTATATATGATGCCGAAATCTGCAAAAGTCCTTCACCAGAGACTGTTGGATTCCGTGATGGGAGCGCCTCTTTCTTTCTTCACCGCCACAGATACTGGGACGACTACGAATAGGTATGTACTTAAGTTTTATTATCGGAATCTTGCTAACTTTAGACTCAGATTCAGTCAAGACATGTCCATAATTGATGGAGACCTTCCCTATGCGTTGGTTGATCTCTCATTGTCCATTGTGCAAGCATCAATGGGAGCTATCTTAATGTCTCTATCTGCGGGGTATTTCGCCGCAACTATTCCGGTCATCGGTCTAACAGTATGGGGCAAGTCAACGCACATCTTCATGTATTAAAAATTGCTGACCGGGAAATAGTGCTGCAAAAATTCTATCTCAGGACATCTCGGCAAATGCGTCTCTTAGACCTCGAAGCAAAGTCCCCTTTGTACTCCCATTTTATCGAAACCCTTAGTGGTCTAACTACCATCCGAGCTTTCGGTTGGACCGAAAAGTTTCGCGAACAAAATCTTGCATTTTTAGACACATCTCAGAAGCCCTATTACCTCCTATTCTGTATTCAACGCTGGCTAGGTCTTGTTCTCGATATTCTCGTTACAGCCCTTGCAGTAATTCTCATGGTGCTCATTGTTAAACTTCGCACCGATATTAGTCCGGGCTATGTTGGTCTTGCTCTGCTGAACGTTATGACTTTCAACCAATCACTTACTCTAATTATCAAGGAATGGACCCTTATGGAGACAGCCGTTGGGGCAGTCTCTCGTCTCAAAAGTTTCGCAGCAACAACTGTAAGCGAGAACTTACCATCCGAAGTCGAATCTGTGCCAGAAAATTGGCCAGCATTCGGAGCCATCGAATTCAAAAATGTAAAAGCGTCCTACACCTCAACGTCCGTCCCGGTAATCCATGATCTCAACCTCTCTGTAAAACCTGGAGAGAAAATCGGAATTTGTGGTAGAAGTGGAAGTGGTAAAAGTTCTCTCATCGCAGCGCTCTTTCGCATGTTGGAACTTCATCCTGGAAGTTCAATTCTTATCGATGGTATAGACATTAGCACAATCCCTCGACAAACGGTACGGGCGCGGTTGAATGCTGTTCCTCAGGATCCCTTTTTCCTACGCAGTACTATCCGCACAAATGCCGATCCGTATAATGTTCACACTGACCTTCAAATAATCTCCGCGCTAGAAAAAGTACACCTCTGGTCTCTTATTTCGTCTAAAGGGGGATTAGACGCGCAACTCGATACCGAATTCTTTTCACACGGTCAACGGCAATTATTTTGTCTAGCGAGAGCCATTTTAAGAGGAGGAAAAATTATTGTATTGGATGAAGCAACGAGCAGTGTGGATAGCGAAACGGATAAATTGATGCAGAGGGTTATTAGGGAGGTCTTTGGGGGGTGTACGATTCTGGCTGTTGCGCATCGATTGGATACAATCGCGGATTTTGACCGCATTGTATTGTTGGGTAAGGGAGAGGTGGTGGAGAGTGGTCGATTTGGGGAGTTAATGGAGAGGGAGGGCGCGTTTAGGGAATTGTACGATTCATAATTTGGAAGAAGGAGCGATTTCATGAATTTAGTCGACCGGGTCTATGGCCGCTAGAGATATGATAGTTAGAGGTAGGTTAGGAAGGAAGGCGAATAGGTAAGAATTCCCGACGTGGGATTTCAAACAGTTAGATACGTCACGTCCACCCGATGGAACGTCCATACTCGGAAATCGTTATCAGTTGTTTCGGGAGGCTTCGGATAAGGCGTAATTTAGAAAGTAATTATACTTTGTACATTAAATTCCTTATGACTTGCATACATACGGCAGGAACAGCTCTATATGAGTGACTCTGAAGATGACGGCTGAGGCGTATGCAGAGGAAATCATCCGTTGAATTCGTCACCGAATTGTTAATATCATGATCATCGTCGGTATCTTATCATTGAAGTTGTATATGAAATTGTACGGAGTACTTATGTGAATTGCAAGAACACCGATAGCCTGATCATTTATGAGATGGTATTAGGGAACCGCATTCGTCAAGTCATCCGATTAATTTAGTGTATTTTAGTTGTAAAATTAAGGAGAGATTAGAACTCCGATAAACAAATCTGATTGCCAATCAGAAGCGAGAAATGAAGGGGGCTTGATTTTCGAGGCTTTGATAAAGATAAAGAGCATCTCCTCTTAATCTGGAAAGCAATAATTAATTCGGTTTGATTTCAATAAAGTTGTAAAGCCTCATTATTTGATTCTTATTGAAAGACTTCAAAAAATTCTTCGACTGTATAATGAGGTACAGAATGCGCGTGGTGTCAAACCTCGACGTCGTTTCATATCCATGCAAATACGATTGTTGATTGTTAGGATTGTTAGGCGATGAGGTTTGGTATTTACAAAATTGTTTCTTTAAATACCTGTGCGGGCTGATATCTGATATCAATGAGGGCCCTGCTGTTTCGATAAAGTTTGATAGATTAGATAGGCATAATAATGTAGGTCAGTCTCGCCGAATTCTGCGTGGGGAGCATTGTTGATCCAGTCTGTTATCAGTGTTTGCCCGTTAAGTGGATACGAGGTTTGAGTTGGGGAAGAGACGAAGAAGCTCCACTGATAGATAATGGCGGGTTGGAGAGAGGGTGGCTGCTTTTGATGATGCCTAAGAAACCAAGAGCTTATCAGGAATTAGTTTTTCTGGATCCAAGATACTAGTAGTTCTCAAGTGGTTAGTGTAGTAATGAAAAGTGGACTTTCTGGGGAAATTCATTGGTAGTCGGTCTTCCAAGAAGTCTGGATTGAAGGCCGAGATGAATCTTGGGCGTTGGATTTTGCTTGGGGAGGGGGATTCTTGGAATGAGGTACGAACTATTGATCACGAGATTAGCTTGAGTGCTTTGAGGAAGTATAACCAATGGAAAATATTCAATTCTGTCTGCTGATAACACTGTAGTTTAAATAGTATGATACACATATGACGTTTGATATAAGCCTTCCTATCTGCGAAGAAGGTTTTCGAACAATAAATCCTTCTTTCTTGCCGGCAACATCGGATGTAACGTCCCTCGAACAGGCTTCGTTGAACGCCTTGGAGAACGCCTCTTAAAGCCATCAAACGCGTGTGAACCATTGACGAATGACTTCAAGGCTGGTGATCCCTTTCACCCTTGATCTTTCAACCCTTGAATCCTCTTGCATACGGAATAATGTACTTTGGGTTCAATCACATGATATTTCTCGTGTCAACCAATCGGTCCAACTTATTTTAAATCCAGCCATTCTTATCTCTAATATCACAAGCACTAATATCCGAATTTCACGCGGCGTCTTCTCCATACCCACAACAATCCCAACCAAGCCTTTACCGTCGTGCATTAATTAAATCCTTTCGAAGTCTACAAGGTTCAATCCTTGAAAATCATTCATGTATGATTCGACGTGGCAAAATGTGGAGGTAGATCTTAGTCGTGTTTAGAGATGATATTGTGTCATAAAAATTCCATGTCAATCAATGTGCAGCCAAAGGAAACCTGTCAAGAAGCAAGAGAATGATCGAGCTTACGGAGTAGAGAAGCGATGGAAATGAGGAGAGGCTAAAAACATCATCCTTGAATAATTCAAGGAACTGAGAGATAGCTCGTATCTTAGTATTGGTTGCTAAGAAACTTGGGTGGGCTAATTTTTTGACTGGGTCCGACAGAAGAGGCATATCTGGAGATCGGGTGGGAGGGGTGAAGGGTTTTGGCGTGGTTTACTCCGTATTGCGGATTCATGGGAAAAATGCAAGTGGATGCGTCTGAAGTGGAAATCTTGTCGGTAAACATACTTTCTCTTCTAGGTATAACCTATGCTGATCAACTAGATTGGGGTTCCCTCGAGAAAGGTGATATAGAAGCTACATTTCCCACTGTACTGCTACTCTTCCTCCTTTTTCTTTACCAACCATAATACAAGGTACCCCGAGAAGGTTATTTGAGTCGGGCACTCAAGTTGTCGAGCAGTCATTTCTTCTTCCCTTTCGCACTTACTGTAATAATTGATTATTGATACCTTCGGATATCAACAGCAAACAGTATTCGACACAGTTTCCTCTCTTTTCTCGATATAATGGAGGAATCAAAATATAATTCCGAAAAGGGTAATCCCCCTCTCACTACCACTGATACTGGTAGCCGAGAGGCATACATGGCAGATGCAAAGGCACCTTGGTCAACAAGATTCGTCGACAGCTTCAAGAGAGATCCTAATGCTGCTGTAACAAAGCCAAGTCAAAGAGGTCTCGATGGTCTCGAATCACATGTCTCAGGATTTGATCACAGAGCTGCTGCTGAAGCTACTGCCAACTCTGGTTTGGCTAGAGAATTGAAACCTCGTCATTTGCAGATGATTGCAATTGGTGGTTCTATCGGTATGTGAAGACACCTCGTGTAACGGCGATTTAAAACAATCAATGCAAATACTAATGGTGCTACCAATAGGTACTGGTCTTTTCGTCACATCTGGAGCTGCTTTATCAAGTGGTGGTCCAGCTTCGCTCATCATCGCATATGGTATCATCGGTATAATGTTGTTCTGCACTGTTCATGCATTGGGAGAAATGGCTGTCGTTTTCCCTGTCTCTGGTTCTTTCTCTGCCTACTCTACACGATTCATCGACCCTGCTTGGGGATTCGCAATGGGTTGGAATTATGCTATTCAATGGCTTGTCGTCTTACCTCTGGAAATTGTCGCTGCTTCAATTACTTTAGAATATTGGCCTGGTGCAGCTAACACTAATGCGGCTGCTTGGGTTACGATTTTCTTCGTGGTTATCGTTGCGATCAACTTCTTTGGTGTCAAAGGTTATGGAGAGGCCGAGTTCGTCTTCTCAATCATCAAGGTCGCTGCAGTCATTGGATTTATCATTCTTGGTATTGTTCTCAACACTGGAGGACAAATCGGAGGCGGAGAATATATCGGAGCTCGTTATTGGTATCCCAATACCGTTCCATCCACGTATGCTGGCTATGACAGTCCGGCAAACCAGGACGCTAATGGAAATCCTATTCAGATTGTATCTGGTGCCTTTAACAATGGTTTCAAAGGTCTTTGCTCAGTATTTGTCACAGCTGCATTTTCTTTCGCTGGTACTGAGCTTGTCGGTTTGGCAGCAGCTGAAACCGCCAACCCACGTAAAACCCTTCCAACTGCTATTAAGCAAGTTTTCTGGCGTATTTGTCTCTTCTACATGGTTGCCTTGACCTTAGTCAGTGTTCTTGTACCATACGGAGATGGACGACTCTTGGGAACAAGTTCAACTGATGCTAAGGCCTCCCCATTCGTTATCGCTATCAACAATGCTAGAATTGGTGTTCTTCCTTCAATCATGAACGTTGTCATTCTCATCTCTGTTCTTTCAGTCGGAAACTCCTCCATCTACGGTTCCTCGCGTACTCTTGCCGCTCTTGCAGAACAAGGTCAAGCCCCAAAGTTTCTTGCCTACATTGATCGCAAGGGACGTCCTCTCTTTTCGATCATCTTCGCTTCAGTTATCGGTCTTCTCTGCTACGTCGTAGCTGGTGGACCAAGTACTGCTGCTACAGCTCTCAACTGGCTTTACTCTCTTTCCGGTCTTTCCTCCCTCTTCACATGGGGATCCATCTGTCTCGCACACATCCGATTCCGCGCTGCATGGAAAGCACAAGGTCACACCCTTGATGAATTAGCCTTCACATCCCAAGTTGGAATTATTGGTTCATGGATCGGATTCCTTCTTAATTGCCTAGTACTCATTGCACAATTTTGGACAGCTATTTGGCCAATTGGATATGCAACAATGTCCAAAACTGACATTGCGAAAGGTTTCTTCCTCGCGTATTTGGCGGCTCCAGTTGTCTTGGCGTTTTACATTCCTTACAAGCTCTGGTATAAAACTCCATTCATGAAGGCAATGGATATGGATTTGGATACAGGAAAGAGAGATCTTGACACTCCTGCGTTGATCGAACAAGATCGTCTTGAGAAGGCTTCGTGGCCTGCGTGGAAGAGAGCTTACAAGACCATGTGTTAAATACCATAAGGTCAAAGGATAGGGAACAATGGCGTTTAGGATTGGGTAATTATATGATTATGTATCATGCTTTATTACCATGTTAATGATTGTCTTATTTTTGGTGTCTTGATGCTTGATAGACATATGAGGATGGGAAAAACTGGTTGGGATCAGCGGAGCTGGGGCTGGGAGCAGACATCTGTTAGATCAAATGTTGGTTGCTGGAATGAAGCGGAAAAGTATAGAGAGAAAATAATTGATATATGATTGCTTCTAAAGATCTCGTCTTCTTCTTGATGTAACGTGATTTACTTTATTACCTTCTTCGAAGTTTTGTAGTTGTAGCCATAAATTGAATACTTGTACATCGCTTACAAGCAGAGCTCTCAATAGTTTGAATTATAATCTGATGATGATAGGGGTTCAACGTCTGAAATAATTTTGGATTAGTATTCAAGCCTTTCTGTCTCATGATTTAACCTATTCCAGGCACAGGTTAGAGTCTCTAAGCATCGGGCTACAGTTCAGATTGTTGGAAACTGCATTCATCTATTGCTCATGTATGATTGAGTAGTAAGGTTATAGTGCTGGAATGCCAATACAACAAACAACGTAATCTCAACATATCTATTAGGATCTATCACCTCCAAACATCAGAACAAGCTAGGTGCGAGTCAGTTTATAGGTATGTATAAGAGAATAGTAGTGTAATAGGTAGTAAGTATCTAGTTTGAGATATACAAAATTTAAGGTGCGAAATCTTGTTTGGACTGTGTTTCCTGGTTTTTGGGTGTGATATGATGTGATGTAATGTAGAGGATGGGGATAGTATGGTGTGGTTGGGCTAATTTGATCATGTTTGGAGATTTTCTCGATTTGTCTAGTCTAAGGCTGGTAGTCTAATATAGTGCATTATAGTATGGTATAATAGCGTACGTTAGCCCGGGCGATCTGATGTTAAATTTAAGCTTAAAGTTAAAACGTTTTTGAGAATCTTGGGATTGCGTCACAGGCTGTGAAATAGAACAGAACAGAATGGAAAAGAAAGAAATAGATGATATTGTTTGATGTGTTGCTAAGGTCATATCGGGCAAATTTGCTAAATGTACGTTTTAGGAAAGGGGAAAACGAGCAAAAGCACGATGGGATGTGAGGATAGATCAAGACACCGATGCCCCTTAGGAACTTTGTTCGGATATGCGGTAATAATATGGATCGTAGGATATGATGATGTTGTCATTGAGTTACTTACCTTTCAAGATTACACCATATTAAATGAAGAAGCAAGAAAGAGAGAAGAGAAAGACGGGATCATGATCGGGACGAGAATGCGGGGAACGGATTTATATAATATAGATAGGATAACAGATATGCGACGAGATGATTGGAACTCTGATGCGAAATTCTGATGTCGTTTATGACGATTTAGATAGCGTGAGAATTGATCGACTATTTGCTGATAGATAATGACATCTTGGAATATGAGCGTTGGGGGAGTATCCTGTCTAGTAGCTGGGTTAGACTCAAACTATTAACCTTGTTAGAATGAACTCTAAATTGCACTGAAAGATAAGAGAATATGTAGAGCCAAAAGATGTTTCGGCGGGAGCTGAAGTTTGGAATGGTGTTCATAAGAGAATAAGAAGGAGAGAAGTGAAGTTGGGGTGTGAGGGGAGCTGCTTTATAGTAAGATTTCTTGAGTTTGTCTTGATTTACACCGGATAAACTCAAGAGAGCTGCAATCAAGTTAGAAGCAAACCCGAAATGGGAGCGAGCGGAATTCCTTGGAACATTCAGTAAGTAGCATCGATCCGTAATTGTAAAGTTATGATTGGGTGGCTACAACACTCGAATCCAGTACCGCTTTGAAGCAAGGCAGAGGAGAAGGAGTTAGCAAGAGAAAGGAAGATGGTTATACTCCTGGTGGGCAAACATAGCATTGTATTTATGTGAGTCCTCTGATTCTGTCTTTTGATGATTTTTTATGTGCCCGAATGGAGAGTTGTTTGTCATGATCATTTCTGCTCTGGGGTTTTCATCACTATTTACGGATTTTCGGGATTAGCTTGATTTAATTTGAAGTCATTACCCGGTAATCTAGCATGAAATGTGAAGTTTTTATTTATTGTAATTGCTAAAACTTGAGTGAAAATGCCGTCTTAACTTTCTATAAATGTTATATGCGATGAAATTACCTTTCAAATATCAGTTTTCTGTTCTCCTTACGGATATGAATGACGTGATATCAAATATATAACCATGATTCTTGCTTGGTACCACTTCCACTGAGATTTGAAGCCATTACTGGAAAATATTTGTCTCGGCATATAATTCATGGCCTTTGAAATTTGGCTTCTGTGGGGATAGCTGAAGAAAGGTGGAAAGTACACCCAAACCAAAGATTTTGAAACCATGCCCACCAATTAAATAAAGCTCTCCAGCCAGTCTTCAAACAAGCTTACACAAAGAACAGTGCGGGGTCAATTCCTGTTCAATATTCCGCATATGGAGAAGGCCTACTGTCAATATTTATCTTGTATGATTTTACATCACAAACTCCCAGGAACACGTCGAGCACACTTTGCCAATCCATACCATTAGTTTGAGATGCTTTCCTGCGCGACGAGGCTTCGATAGGAAATTATAGCTGGCGAGCTCGTTGACATTTTAAGAAATCCATGACTAGAGGATTCAGTGGATGATTTACTATCAACTTTTAAGGGTAAGCGTAGGAGCGGGATGGCTATACTGTTGTAATATTTTGTTTGCTTTTATTCACTCATAGCATATCAGTCTCTTGAGAAAGTCCAAGTGGATAGTTAATGCAATTACAATTGGTGCTCTTGTTCTCTGAGTACTGTGATTGCGGTGGCGGTTCTGTTGATGAGGCTGCCTGCAATAATCTGCCAATTGGTGAGGTGTGTAACAATTAGTTGTTGGGTTATACAGCCCGTGCCTAGAAGAGGGAGTGCTCTAGGACACAGGGAGGCTTGGGAACATACGCTCAGGACAGATAACCTACTAGCAGACCTCAACCCAGTGGAACTAAGAAGTCCATTTCCTCAGTCAGCCGAAAACATGCTGTCACAACGCAATAGTCTCGCGATGGAACCCGGGGCCTTGGGCGTCCATGGGGAATCCAAGACTCCTAGGATCCTAGAGGATCTCACAGCAGCAAAGATTCTACACAAATCATAGTCGTTTCCTTGGCAGATAGAAGCTTCATACTTACTCAAATACAGTATCTTCATACATACTTAATAACTTCTAACGGTTGTAATTGTGACTATAGATCAGATCAAATAGCTCTTTCTTTGCGAGATAATGTGCCTAACGCATAATCAAATGTAACCTGAAGCGGTCAGCACCTGGAATGTAAGTGGAACGGGGAACCTTGATTGCAACCCAATGAAGGCTGAATTGGCAAAAGCTAGGCTCGCAATGAGTGATGCAGACCCTGAAGGTGCTAAAGTAGGTATAATGAGTCCGACTCATTAGGTTTAACGGTGAATTGCCGTATAGGCCATGTATATAAGCAAGTGAGGTATACAGATGGTGAAAGTGAGGATCTTATACGACCTTAATCCGAAGAGCAAGTGTTTTCTTAGACATACAGGATGGTTTAGGAGTAGGCTCACTAGGTAAAAAGCTAGTATAAGCGAGTCAGTTATATTCAAGGAATGAGCTAGCTCTTGTTGTTCCAAATCGTGGGCTAAATGCTCGATTATAAGATCCCCTGGTCGGTAAATGATGACGGAATTTCACATTGTTCTTTATTCAAGTTATGTTTTCTTCAGTACAAGGATTCTGGATACTCAAGCATTCGTGAGAGTTTCTTCGGCGAGACAAGATGGCAGCTTGGCCAAGCCGTTACAAATTTTAGTCCTTGATAACGGTCGCTATTTACCGTCTGTTATTTGGGAACACCGATTGGAAACAATCAATTGGATTCCTTGAAAGTCCCGTGATTCAGTTCAGAGCAGCTAGCAGTAGCCGCGACCAAGCTTTCATGAAAGCAACTCAGAATTTAGCAAATGATATTATTATAGATTTTTTGTAGCTCTTGCAATCTCATATATAGTAATATTCAGTTTAAGAGCTTTAATATTTCAAGTAGCAAGAGTCTCAATGTTTATTATTGGTTATATCTCGTTCTCTTCAAACTCATATGAAATTGGGTTTCTGATGGTAAGCATTCAGTGACCGTTGGTATCTGCTCATCTGCTGCATCTATATCAGTAGCGTTCACACTCAAACTTATTTTCCGATATTTTGCTTACGACAAAGAATACAAACCGAAACATTCTAGCAAGTGGGAAGTTATTAGGATCCGATTCACTACTTAAGAATATTTAGGGAATGGAATTGAGATTTGCACCATTATTAGTAAAGCAACAATTGGTTGAAAAGACAGCGGCTGATTGCTTTCCGGAACATATTGAGTTCAGCTTCAAAGGAAATGTTAGCGAACCTGAATTTTAATAAACTAAAAACACAAAGAAGCGATTATCCTTCCGAGTGGAAGCAGAACGTGCCGGCTTGAACACGGCGATTTACATTTCTCATAGTCCACAACCCACGACTCTCTTCTAACATCATCGCCTACTATGCCCCGTTATAAGAAGCCTGTGCCTCCCAGCATGAATAAGGCCACCCCCAATTTTCATTTAGATTATCATCGACATTCTCCGTTCTCGCCTGTTCTCTAAGATCATCGCTCACTGCAATGCATAAATCCCATTCCGCCATATTCGCCTGCGCCCTGCCAGGGTAGATACTGCCAGTGTTATAATTTACCGGAACATCTTCCCGAACCTGGATCTGCGGCTGTAGGAAGATGGTTGTTGGCTCCTTGTCACGCGTTAGACAATCGTACAAACTGGAACAGTCCCAAGCGGGTGCCTGCAAGTCTATACCCTTCTCGGCGGCTCGACGCTCTAGATACTCAACATAAAAGTTCTTATTTAGGTTAGCGCCATCTTCTTCTTGCTGTGCCGCCTGGTACCACAGCAGTGCGTGCGGCTCTGGTGTAAGCTCACTCCACAACTGATGATAATCTGCAACTATACACGCCATGGCAACCTGCAGACCCATATCGGTACGTCGGCGCGCTAACTCACGCAGTGTTGCCTCCTGGGGAATTAGCGGCCACCAGATCATGAATGGCATCGACTGGTCCTTGTCCGATGTTTCTGTAGTGGAGGTAATACGGGACAAGTCGTTGACCATGATGAAGCGGGCTAAAGTGGCTCTTTTTATGTCCCAGCAATCACATTTATTAGCGAATCCAGACTCTAACTGACCATGGCACCACCGCGCAAAGGACGTATGATGATAGATGCCACGGACTATGGCCTCAGTCTCTCCCTTCACCATGACAGGGCGCCGGAGGCGCACGTATCGATCAACATTGCCCTCATAAGCAGCATGAAGTATTAATGTATCTTTGTTTGTGGTTGGGAGGTTAATTGGAAGAGGATTGTACAGCAAAGATACGTGCTCAGGGGCCAGTGGATGACCGTGGGCCTGAGCTGAAGAGGTCTCGCTAACACCGTGATCTTCCGTAATATTGAAGTAATGCGATCTCGCCTCCTCCCATTCTTTCCAAACATCAAATGTCACATTCAATGACGATAGCAGTGCTGTATCACCATTCAGGCCCATTGCTATCCGTGGAGCCTGTAGATTCACGGAGCGCGTATAATCGTCCAAGATGGCGTAGCGCGTCGGCTGGCATGCAATGAAGTCAAATATTTCTTTCGAACCAGCGACATCTGAATTATGCCATGCTTCTTCCGCAATAGAGATGTCTGGAAGTAAATCTAGTTCGCGATACAAGTCGATGTAGCCGCCAACAGCACATGCTCGGCCAACATGATACTTCATATCAGGATATCTCTGAGCTAACTCACGATATGTATCAGCAGTCGCTAACTGTGGATGCCAGATACAATATGGCTTCTCTCCAACATCAGTCATGAGCGGGATCTTATTGCTCATGATCAGGCGTGCATTCCTAGCGCGGGCGAAGATTTTGTTGCTGCTCTTAGCACAGATTTCCTTCATTGACTCAGACTCGGCGAATGATTCATTATAGCGCAACCCATGGATTATGGAACAAGTCATTCTGAGCTCGTTAAAGTTCTTCGGGACAAATTCCCCGCGTATCGCGTCTAGATAATTTTGTTGTAAAGACGCAGCCCCGTGATTGTGCAAAGGGGGATGAAAGCCATCTCTATTGTTTGAAAAGCCAGAAGAATCGATGTTTTCAGAATCCATTGTGGTATCTACTTGAAATTCCTGGAATTGCAATTGAAAGTAGATAGATGGGTGTAGATGAAGATTTAGTATTTTCTTCGAGTGCGGCAGACACTTCTTTTTGTATTGCTGACTTATTCGACTGAATCCTTGCTAGCGTACGATATTGAAAGCTTGCTTTGATTAAGGCCGCCCCACCCCACTGAACCCAATTTCTATGCTAGCATGGCACCTTCGTATGCAGTTAGTTCTAAGCGAGTGCAAACGGATAGATAACGGGACGCATTTTATTTTTTGGTGCTATGAAATCTGAGCGCTTGTCTTCTGCATTTGATAAATTGGCAGTTGCATCATTTGATCACCCATTGGAGAGATAAAGATCTCTTTCGCCTACACGACCGCACGACAGCCGTCGGAATCTTCTCACGATTGTACCTTAGTATTTGTACATGTTCGCGAAGCTATTGTAATCTGCGTCCATTTCACTTTACGCCAAATTCAATAATCTGCCCCAAATACCAAGCATCAATTACCAGACACTGCTCAAACTGAATCCACCGAAACAGAATAGGCAAAGTGACATCCTGATAGCTTTTGGTACGTGTAACATCTCTTCTCTCATGAAAAATCTCCGTGTACAGTCAGGTTCACTTGGGTAGATTCTCAATGAGAACAGACATTATAATATTAAGTGACATTAGGCCACATTCCACTACCCGACCTATCAAGCTTTATGTACCAAGAATATGCACTAAAAGGACAATGTCTACTGCTACATTTGAGCTCGCAGAGGTAAATATAGATGCAACATTCTGCACGGAACGTAGGCTAGCAACAGGAGATTCAATCTCGCTGATTTCATTCGGATCTGCCGGGGCTATAAATACTGGATGCGTAAAATGCTCATATCTGAGAGGCCACAACGATAATTACAACTGTATTCCCAAAGACCCAGAACGTTACCCTGAATGAATTTGACTGTTTTTCGTACACGATAACAGCCACACCATATATATCCCCCATCAACGCGTGTCAATTCAAACAACAGTAGAGATCCAGTCAAGAGTATACCATCGCATTAGCTGATGGGATCGCCGGTATCGTCGAATTCGCGGAGCCTGTTCAGATCGGTGGCTCCGTCCAAGATGAAAGGAGACATGCGAGTCCAGCTACAGAATTTCCCACGCTGAACGTATTCACTCTAATATTATACCTAAAGACAATGGCGAGCAGGCAAGTGCCGTCGGAGACTGGTTAGTAGATTGTTCAATTTCCAGTATTGACATAGTCGGTGCCTATCATTTGAAACTGTTGGTTAACTTCGTTCACGGCCAAGATCTCCGCGATGTCTACATCAGCAGATTAGCTTGAGAGACAACCTGATGCACCAGTGGAATAAACACAAGATTCATAACAAACCCAATTCAATATGACAAAAATACAACAACTGAACAAAAGTAAAATACACTATGCAATAACAGCTAATATCAACACCACATCTAATTCAACCCGAGAGTTATCTAAATGCAATACTCCAACGTCAACCTCTGGTGAAATCATCACGATTTCCTTGACAATGAAAGAAGAGAAAGATAGAATCGCGTTGAGAATTCCCATCGCAAAGGTGGTTTGAAATTTCATCAGGCACTATCTGCAATTAATGTCCCCGAACACTTGTGTTCCGATGGATCATCTACCCCGATCATCTCCCAGCATAAAACCAAGCAAACAACATCACAAACAACATCACAAACAAAATCTCCTTATATAAAAAACAACCACTTGATCGGGAAACTCAAGAGATGAAACGAAGTTGGACACTCACTACACAAAATAAAAACGGAACGACTTTCCAAGTTAGCTGTGACTTGTATTGTATGTAAGAAAAATAGAGGTGGGAAGAAATGATCGCATATCAACTCCGTGTAATTATACAAATATTCATATTCTCATCTCATCCTATCTCACAAAATCCCTCCTAATCCCAATCCAAATCTAATCATCTCCTATCCTACCCCAACCCCAATCCCATCCCCAAATCGACCCCCCAAGCCTCTCTAATTATGACCCACCAACCCCGCCTGAGGCGCATTATCAGGATTTGTATTCGCCCCCTCAAATCCCAACGCCGTATTCCACGCATCCGCAGTCGTCACATCCTTTGTACCCAACGCACTGATTTTCGTTTTCGCATCCGCACATGCCGTCTTTGCCGCCGCATTCGCATTGCACACATTAGTCAACTGATCACAGATGCGATTGGTGATGATATTAGGATTAAGTGCTTCTTGCTGACCCTTGTTGACTAAGGGATCGATGGCTTGGAATGTGAATTCGGTGTCTTTGCGACCGTCGAGACCGGCTTCGAATTTGATGGTGGGGACGCAGAGACCGAAGTCGAGACCGGTGATGGAGGAGGCTTGGGAGCTTGAGGATGTGGAGTTGGTTAAGGCGGCAGAGGAGGAAGCTGCGGGAGTGGCTGCTGCGACGGCAGCGGATGTAGCGGCCATAGTGACAGTGACGAGAGTAGTACCCCCGCAAGCAACTGCACTTGAAGCTGCACTTGAAGAAACTGCAGCGACAGCTGCCACAGCCACACTCGAAATACCCGAAGAAGCAGCACTAGCAGTGGAATTCGAAGTCGACACACTTCCACCTACAGCGGAAGATCCAGATGGAGTTCCCTTATTTCCTGCAGCATCGGTAGTTGTGAAATTTGAGAATCCCTGCGCAACCATTACATCCGCAACACTCAGACCATCTGCCGCAAATGGCGTTGTGGTACTCGTTGCACTATTTGCATTTTCGGTTGCGCTTCCTCCCACAGCTGGATCGATCAAAGGAACGACACCGCGAAGAGCAGCTGTAGTAGGCAAAGTTGGGTCAGAACAGATATTTGGAACGGAAACAACAAAAGGGTTAAAATTTTGCTCGGCAGCTACGAGACTGCGCGCTGCGGAGATTACAGCGGAGTCGTTGCCAAGTTGTGCAACGATGGCATCGGCTTGGGTGAGTTTTCCACAGGGGTTGGCAGCGGCGAGGAGGAATTGAATGGAGCCCCCTCCGAGGCTTGCAGCTGCACCCGAGGTTCCAAAATCACTGAGAGCGGTAATGGCAGCAATTGCTCCGTTTCCTTGTTCTTGACCGAAACTAAGATTGGAAAGTTAGGATGTGTGCACAACTTGAGCACTTGTAGATAAGAAGACATACCGAGCTTCGGCCAAAACCACTAGCAAAGAAGTGAGGATAGTCTTTGAAAACATGTTGTTTGATTGGGTTTGATATTGATGTGATAGATGGGTATTGGTTTTGAAGAAAGGTAATATGAAGAACGACTGTTTAAAAACTAAAGAATTGGACCGGCCTAATTTGAAGGATGTATTTAATGAAAGTTTAGATAATATTATAGCAAAGAACGCGGTAGTTCACAGAACTAAATGAATGAAAAGACAGCCAAACTGTAGATTGAGAGGAGGATTGGATAGATGATGATGAAAGAAAATACTCGAAGGATAAACATCTTGTACTTATACATGACGAGAATGAGATTCAACTCCAAGGGACGATTAATCAATTGTCTGGGGACCATTGCGAACTTTGCATGCTGGTAGGAGATCATACTATGCGGCGGTTAAGTTTACTGCTCGAACAACGTCTATACCGTTGAAGCTAGTAAGGAATCCAGGAGATAGGACGAAAATGCTAGCGCTGATACAAACTTCAGATGACAGAACCTAGCTGACATCATTGACTTGAACTTAAAATTGTGAGAAACCCTAGTCTTTTTCACTTCACTCAATTTTTGTGAGATTACTTACCACCCTTTGCATCAAGGGACCGAACGATATTATCATTTCTGAATCATTCCAGACATCAGATGAAGCCACATCAAGTCTCACTTTTCACCATCTCAAACGTCTTGTGCCTCTGCCATAAGCTTACCATAGAATGTAACCGTACCCCTTGTCGGATCCCTTGTCGGAACATTTTGGGTGGGTCACTTAATTTGGCAGTTCTGACATACGGTCCATTCAATAAAATCTGGGGAAACAAGCTACCAGATAGATCGTAAGCTTAAGTGTTTTAAATTAAAATTGATTGAAAATCTCCGAAACCCCTGTATTCCAAAACCCTTGCATTCCGAGATCGCTTATCTTATTTTTAGTCTCCGTCTGATGCCAAGGCTTGAGACGAAGTTGAGACAAGGGGGGTTTTAGCAGGGATCTAGCGCGGTAGGAACACCCCCACAAGATCTTCAGTAAAGATTCATGGGTCTGGAACATCAATACCGATTCTATCACAGTACTACACCGATGAATAAATAGTAAGGATTCAAAGAATATTTTGGTTAGCTTCCTCTGCGTATTCTTAAAGATATTGCCAAGATGAGCTCTCGCCCAATCAAAAATTTGCGAGGGACTCGTAATCAGGAGAGAGTTTTCTGTATGTTGGCAAGAATAGTCGTGATGTGACACTCCCATTTTCAATTTTTGTTATCCAATCTTCATTACAATCGCAAGAAATTATGCGATATAATATTCATCGGATCTTGCAAATCATAATATACCAGTTAATTATGCGTTCTTCTTTCAATCCTCGCTGGCATCCCATCAGATGGTTTAGCACTTGCAATTAGTTCCTGATAAGCACGATCTCCTAAAACTTTGTTAGCATCA
Organism: Botrytis tulipae; assembly: GCA_004786125.1. Taxonomy (NCBI): domain Eukaryota; kingdom Fungi; phylum Ascomycota; class Leotiomycetes; order Helotiales; family Sclerotiniaceae; genus Botrytis; species Botrytis tulipae. Next base: position 50,055 of record PQXH01000192.1, read on the forward strand.
CTGATATCACTCTGATCTTGCAGAAGAAATCCTCTCACCGAACATTCCACGTGTACCATTGAGAATACCACCAGGTTCCTTCCTACCAAGTTTTCGATCCCAAGTCTCGTAGTCGGACTTGATATCGAATTCTCTCAAAGTCATAGCCATAACAATCTTCATTTCAAGAAGAGCAAGTTCTTGTCCTATGCAATCTCGGGATCCCCTTTCAAATGGTCGCCAAGCATTCTTTGGGATTTCTTGAAAGTTGTCCGGTGCAGGCATGAATCGTTCAGGGATGAATTCGTAGGGGGAGGGGAAGAGATCCTCTCGGTGATGTATGGTATGAACACAAACCATTACCATGAAATCCTTAGTGGGGTATTGTCGACCTTCATATTCAAGCACGAGATCATCTCCGTGTCGCGCTGTGTCTGCAGGTGGATACCTCCGGAGAGTTTCCTTAATACAGCTAAATACGTATGGTAACTGATTTACTATACTCGGGTTTTCTTTGATCATATCTCCAGTTCTTGAAGTGTCCTTTCCAAATACGCTATCCAATTCATCTCGCGCTTTGGCTAAACATTTAGGATTTTTACCTAGGAGATGATACGTGTAGGCAATAGTACTCGAAGTAGTGTCGTGGCCAGCGAATAGAAACGTTTTCATTTGATCGATTGATACTTGCTTGAAAGTTTGATCCAATCCTCGATCACCCAGTGCGACATTGTCCTCCTCTTGTTGAAGAATATATTCGTCAAGAGCAGTATCAATAACAGGCTTTTTCTTACTTTTCGTGGCACTCCCTTCCTTCTCTGCGAATCGAGTATCCAAGACTTTGTTAAGATAGCCGTCCATTTTCCATTCATAATACTTTCGCATAATCGGACCTAACGGGTTCAGATTTACCAATGGATTTGTCGCAACAATTTTTGGTGTCCAAGAAATAGAATTTCGAAAATATTCGACCAGTTCACTCTTCATCGTTTGAGAATTCAAACTAATGTCTAGAACAACATGACCCATTATATCAATAGTCAAAAATGCAGCTGCTTCTTCAATTGGATAGACTTCTCCCGTGTCCGCAAGTTTGCCCAAAACATGGCGAAATATTTCTACCTCGTCGACAAGACTTGGCATAAGTGTTGTTAGATGCGCAAGAGCAAACCCTTGATTGAATAGTGCCCGGTTCTTCTTCCATTCCAAACCTTCCGTAAGCAGAATACTTCTCTTCCCGGTGATATGGCCAACATATTGCCCAGTGACCACTGATTTTGGCAGTGAGTGGTTTTGCGTGCATTGTGCAGCGAGATTCTTTTCAACATCAGTTATGTTACGATATCAATTGGTGCTTCCTCATGAAGTTTGATGGAAGAAATAAACATACCGGGTCACAAATAATAATTTGTCTCCAACGAAAGAATGGCCAATTGTCCAGGATAAACATGTCCTTTAAGTTGTATTTGTCGTATATCATGGTCATAATACCATGAGGATGTGCAGTCATTGGTGCGTGAGCATATTGATCGCCCATGGATTTCAATGTGCCCAGTAAAGTACTGAAAGGCGGGCAAGGTATGCCAGATGCCTATTGAGTTGGTCAGCACGTGCAGAATTGGAGGAGACATTGTTATTTACATATTCCTTGTACGATTTTCTATATTGAATGAATCTTACTACCCAGGCTGCGATCGTTATGGCGAGAATCGTGGCAATGAGCGCCATGACCTTATTGGGAGGCCATATATTGCCAGTGAGACCAGAGCTGTTCCCAAGAGATAACATTGTTTGGTTTACCATGTTGAATGTTTAGTGAAATTTCGAAGCAAAAGAATGTCGCGAAGGCTACGCGTTGAAGCTGTGAAACTCGCAAAGTGTTAACAATTACAATTACCTTGATGGATAACACATTGTGCTCCTTCGAATTAATACAAAGTTAGCAATCCGATATAAAGTTATATACTCGAGAATAATCTCGATAATTGATACTTCACCAACCGCCTCTTAACAATCACAGTAAATATAACGAAACGCGTACGAAGTCGATGGTTTAAAATAACATTCGATTATTTGAACAACAACGAATCAACCGAAGTTCAACCACATTCCGTGTGGGTTACATAAGCGAAGTCGAATCACGACCAAGTACACTCGACGTATTTCTAGATTTTATGAGAGACGGTGCCAACAAGGTACATGACATTATAGTGAATATCTCAAGTCATCTGGGCACCCTTCTCTCTGACCTTCGTATGTTCCACCAGCGAGCATCAACTTGTATTCGGGAGATTAACCTTGAATAACGGAATTTGGATGGATGTCTGACCTGTTCGAGAAACAAGGAGCGAAGATGGAAACCCCGAAGTTGTTCATAGTTCGAGGGCATATATTCATGATATTATGCAATTAAATATTGCAGAACGTAAGGTGCTATATATTGCACAGGAGATCCGTTGAGTAGGAGAATGTAATCTTTTCTTTGAAAGGTACATTCGTGAGAATTCAAGATATATTTCTACAAGTGGTATGTACTCGTCTCTACTGATAATCTAGAACTCGCTCTCTATCGCTATAATACAAGAAGTGGAAAATGTCTATAAACAAAATCATAAATATATGAACCAACGCATATAATTCCTCAAGTAGTCTTCCATCCTAACAACGCTCCCAGCCTCGCTACATGTTTCATAAATCCCCTCGTGGGAGAATGAGCTCTTCTCCATCTATAATATGCCAATAATCCCCCAATTACGATCGGTGAAGTCAATACACTCACCAAACCAACTATGATCAATTTGCCTTGTTTCTGGCTCTTCTTTACAATCTCGGAATATCGCTCGTTGCTAAAACTAACACGGGAGTACTTGGTTTGCCATCCAAGACGAGGTACATATACACTCAATGTTTCTTCTAACCATTTGCGGAATTTGTAGACCGGTGAGATAACGGCTGCGCGCATTTCAAAGTAATTTTCGAAGGCTAGATCATTGATAGCGTGTGCATCAGCCTTACGGATTTCGGAGTAAACGCTCAGAGCAACAGAGCGACAGGCTTCGGTGCTGAGAAGGGGGAAATTGCGCCTCTCATCATCGAGAACGGAATAGAGAACACGGACATCTTCCAGACCCGCGTTCATTCCTTGTCCGTAAAATGGAACCATGGCGTGAGCGGCATCACCGAGGATGACTACTGAATCTTGGAAATGGTAGGGTTTGCATTTTATGCTAATGAGTGGAAGATGTGGGTTATTTTTGAATGATGATATTAGGGAAGCACGGTCGATTAGTTTTGTGACACCTGGGAAATGCTCGTCGAAGAAAGCCGGGGCATCTTTAGGATCGGTTTCGAGCTCATTGAAAGCTTTCGATGGCATGAAGAGAGTACAGGTAAATGAGCCATCCTAATTTATGTAAGAGAATGATCAAGAGAAAAAAGAAGAATGGGGCCTACATACCGTGCTAGGGATTGCGATGAACATGAAATCTTTACCGGGCCAGATATGTAAGTGATGTGGAGATATTTTAAATCGAGATGCTGATACCTCCCCAATTTGCTCTTGAGCATCTATTGTGAACTCACACCACAAAGTGTCGATATACTCTTGTTGATAATCCATTCGGAGATATTTCATTAAGTGATAACGTGTAGCTGAATGAGCCCCATCAGCTCCAATGAGGAAATCAAAATCCACTTCAACTTCTTGATCTCTAATTTCGACGGACCATTGAAGTGATTTGCCACCGTGAACTTCAAACCATGCCTTTTTGTTTTTGAAATCAGCTCCGGTTAGTTTGTGGTTGAACTTGAATTTGACATTAGGAAGAGACTCGAGCTCATCGAGTAATCTTTTATTGAGATCCCCTCTGTCCACGGCATAAATTGACTGGGAATCGTATTAGTGATGAGGCTGCTACAGGGATCATAATATTCATACTCTTCCATGGATATCATAGTCTTGTGATTGTTCGTAAAGCTCCTTATTAGCCGTTTCGCCGTGAATCATCCTACCTCCCATCGGTATCGCCTCTTTCATGATACTATCAAGAAGTGCTGTGCGCCCAGATTGTCTTATGGCATTGATTCCCCGCTCTGATAGAGCGAGATTGATAGATTTTGTGAAATTGAGAGGTGTTGTGGAAGGATCCCGAAGATCTAGGAATTTGTTAACGGGGGAGATTATAAGATTGACCAATAAGTTCACAAGCCAACGTAGCAATGATGAAAGGATTCTGTTCTCCACTGATGTATACATCTATAGAGAACCGGAAAAGGATACAATATGCTGAACTGAACTTGATCTGGCCTTCCGCAATGCCACCAACATAGAAGTTTCTCCCTAGAAGATTTGTGGCGATACCCTCACATGACTCATCTACATGAAGGAAAAGGAATTTCAGAATCAAAGTCTCTGTACCGGATTGAGAGTGAACTTTCACTGAGTATGGTTTATATCACATGGAGACTCTCTGTGACATTCCTCGGGTAGTTCCTGTGCATTGCAAACTATTCAGGCAAAAGAATGATAGAATCAAAACGTACCACTTCGGAGTTCATATATTTCTACATCATCCCCTCGTTGAGCTGCATATAGAGCTGCTAAAGCTCCGACTGGACCAGCTCCAATAATAACAGTCTTTTGTCTTGAAGATTGTTCAGACATATTCGATTGAAAAGTCAACTCAAACAGATTGAGGCAAATTGTTGAGAATTCTATCTATGACATCTTGAAAATATATAGTACTCCGGTCCGGTAATTTCATTCGTGAAGGGTCTGTTTGGTAAGACTTTAGAATTTTAGAAATCATTTCACTAAAATCACCCCTCATTTCACGTGATCGTACGATTCTATGAAACATTATGAACGCTAAGCCGAAGCAAGACACCGCCTTAGCACAAACTGTTGATTTAATTGGTTACTTGCCTCTACGCCCTTTCTAGAACACTTTTTGGGAACACGGCTGACAGAAATTTACCAGAAATTTCGCCTTGTCCTACTACACACTAGGTTATAACAAAGCTGTTTAACCATCAAGGTCTCTCGGAAAGTCTGTATATTCCCATATTATAAGTTTCTTGCAAATCTCCTTCACCATGGCATCAGAAGATTCGGCCTCTCCCAGAAAATGCATAGGCGTTGATTGCGAGAATGAAGCTGGCTCGTTACAATGTCCAACATGTTTAAAGCTTGGCACGAAAGATAGCTTTTTCTGTTCGCAAGATTGTTTTAAGAAGAGTTGGGTATGTACACTTCAATCCTGTCTAATCCATCATCCAAAGCATTTGGGACCTCTCGGGAAATTGGCGGAGCATCAGATGTCGTCCACTTTGACTGCCCCTCTGAGGAAGTTTTGGAGAAGTCAATTGTTCAATCCAGCGCAATGCTAACAACGATCACAGAGTGAACATAAGAAAGTCCACAAGTCACAGAGTAATTTCCTCAGTAATATCTTTACCCCAAAAGTTGTTTCTAAACCCGATCCAGCTACCGGACTATTCAATCCATTTCCTACCTTTCCATTTACCGGATCGTTACGACCTGTTTACCCATTATCCGACCATCGAGAAGTACCAAAAACTATTCAGCACCCCGATTACTGGAGAGATGGCGTTCCACGCAGCGAAAGAACTAGTCAAAGGAACAAAATTGAGATCTTGAACAAGGAACAGCAGGAAGGCATGAGAAAGGTTTGTCGATTGGGTAGAGAAGTTTTGGATATCGCAGCCGCAGCCGCTAAACCTGGAGTTACTACCGACTACATCGATGAGATCGTACACAAAGCTTGCTTGGAGAGAAACGTGAGTACCTTGTCGTGAGATAAATTGAATTTGCTGATCAGCCTAGTCGTATCCTTCTCCTCTCAACTACTGCGATTTTCCAAAGTCCGTCTGCACATCCGTCAACGAAGTTATTTGCCATGGTATTCCAGATAGGCGAGTTTTGAAAGATGGAGATATTCTGAACATCGATGTTACACTCTATCACGGAGGCTTCCACGGCGATCTCAACGAAACATATTATATTGGTGATAAAGCAAAGGCGGACCCTGACACAGTGCGAGTGGTAGAAGCTGCACGAGAATGTTTGGATCTAGCCATCAAAATCGTTAAGCCTGGTGTACTATTCAGAGATTTTGGAAATGTTATAGAGAAGCGCGCCAAGGAGTCGAATTGTAGCGTCATCAAGGCATATTGTGGTCATGGAATCAACAGCTTGTTTCATTGCGCACCAAATATTCCTCATTATGCGAAGAATAAGGCTGTAGGTGCAGCAAAACCTGGAATGTGCTTCACAATCGAGCCCATGATTGCATTAGGAACACACAAGGATAAGACTTGGCCAGATAACTGGACTAGTGTCACTCAAGATGGAAAGAAAACTGCCCAATTTGGTATGTAATTTTGGACTTCATTAACTGTGATCATTTACTAACATCTAACAGAGCATACTCTTTTGATCACAGATGATGGTTGTGAAATATTGACAGGAAGACTACCTGACTCTCCTGGTGGACCCATACCAATGCCAGTCGTTGCCGAGGAGACTAATGGGGAGACGAAGGAAGTGGCAGCTTGAGAAATAATTAGTATAGATAGATTCTAGCCAAGCCAATAGCCACCAGGGCCATATTGAGGGCAACGAGGGGAAGGGGGGTAAATTGTGTGACCCCGTAAATCCCGTGTGATTAGGAAATGGCATTTCCAAGGTCGAACCACAAATCACCCCCAAAATATGATGGCCTCTAAAGACTAATAAATCAGGAGGTGATTAGAAGTAAATCTGAATAGAACTTTTCAACACAATACTCAAAGCCTTCACAGTACGGCTCTTAAGTTTTACTCGAGTGTATCTATTGCACTTTACCTAGGTACCTACCTACTTACCGATCGTTCATGCCCCTGACAAATATGCACAATTTATATATGCATAAGCGAATGAAATATCACCTCTTATCCTATCAGAAAGGAACAAATCCTTGATCTTGATCTATCAACACAATACTAACAAACTTTCTAAGTCTCCAAAAGCTTCGTCATTCGCCGCTTGTAGATCATCATCCGAATCTTTCCCACTTACTATAAGCTTCCAGGAAAATCGAACCGCTGTGGTACTGCATAAAAAATAATTCTGCCAACATCATCTAGATTCTTCTCTCACCAAGGTGCAATCAACGCGGTGCCGATTTTGGAGGATTTCCCCACCTTTAGAGCTTAAACTTGAACTACCCATACTCAAAAAAATCCCTTCAGAGAACAGACAACGAACAACACGCACGCAACCATCCGAGCTCCCAGAAGCAACATCTTGACTCGAATATATATTCGGAGACCTTCATCGCAGATATTGCAACGTGGAAAAATATACCAAAGGCTTTTTAATCGCGTATTCGACGCGATTCACATAGGTTGCCCAAGATGATGTCAGGAGAGGCATGGTTGTACCTATTGGCGGTGCTTATCAATGCCGTCAATCTGTTCCTACAAGTATTCTTCACTATTATGTACAGTGATCTCGAGTGGTAAGTTTGATTTCAATTTGGTACCTCTTCAATCCAGTATTGCGGAGGGTTCGGATAGGTGGGCAGAGTAATAGAGACTTGGCCTCTACCACATGCGATAAGCATGTATATCAATCTTTTGCTGCTGGGAGGGAACAGCTCAAGCTTCATCATACAACGAAATCATGCTAACATCGAATGGCACAGTGACTACATCAACCCTATCGATCTTTGCAACCGTTTGAACACGTACATTATCCCTGAGGCAGCGGTTCATGGGTTCTTGACCCTCTTATTCCTTATCAACGGGTACTGGGTTGCGCTCGTTCTCAATCTGCCACTTGTGGCATTCAATGTCAAGAAGTAGGTTTCTGCTGCAGTGCTAGAATATAAAGATTTTGGACATTCGCTAACGGATAATTAGGATTCTCGATAACGCACATCTTCTCGATGCTACTGAAATTTTCAGAAAGCTCAATGTCCACAAGAAAGTAAGTTGATGCTTGGTTCCATGTCCCATCATATTTTTAAGCTCTCACTAACATTGCTCCCTCGATAGGAATCCTTCATCAAGCTCGGTTTCCATCTTATCATGTTCTTCTTCTACCTCTACTCTATGATCGTTGCCTTGATCCGGGACGAGTCGCATTGACTTAAGAACAACATTGGCGACCGGTATAAAGTGGAGGCATAGGAACAGCTACAGGTCCGACGGTCAAGGCCAGAGCTTGCTCGACGAGACGGAACTAGGAGACTACGAAAAATGGCTGGCAGGTTTTATATGTGCCATGATCTCTACGATATGTTAACTATGAATGGTATGGCTGAATGAATGGATGAATGGTGGTAGTTTAGATGTAATGGTAGTGCTCTTTCCATTGGTTTCGAGCCTGGCAGGAAACGGGGAGAATTCTATAATGAGTGGACTTCGTACAGAAGTTTCATGTGGATAGATACCTAACATGCTAGAAACGGCATGTTTTTTTTTGATATGAATGAATCTTGTTATTTTGCGATTATCAAATATCAAAGATCTTGCTTTCATTAGCATTTTTGAAAACTATTCAGTGTCATAGAAGTGATAAATTTCAACCAATGTGATTGATTCTTCTTCAAATCGATAGAGCAAAGCTAAGGTTGCGCCTTGTATCGTCTGCATGATCACGTGCTTGTGTTGTCAGCCTCGTCGTTCTATCGCGAAAATAGTCTCGCGCCTTGTACTCAGGTTTAACTTTGTGAGACGAGAAAGACAACAATAATTATCTACAAATATTCGCTCTCGGTTCTGTTTTTCCCATCAATTCAGCTTGAAGCTTTAAAAATGGCGGACTTTGGCGCATACCCGCCTAATATGGCACCTCAAAATGCCCTCATAGCTCGAAATGCAGAAGGTCCAGAACATGCCGTGGTTCAATACAGCGCCGATAATTTGGCCCGCGCAACACAGGGTCCTGCGAATCCTTTCAAAGACGAGAAAAATTCACTCAAGCGCAAAAATGTACTTACTGGACATGCAGAAGAGACCTATATTAGTGAACATACGTTTCGAGATCAATATCGAGCGGTGGAACGAAGAGGGAATCATCTTTCAGGTGCGGAAGCCAAGGAAGAAGCAGCTAGGATACGAAGTAAAAGACAGAAGAAAGGAGATTCAAGTATAGCGGAAGGTGATAACGCGTATGTTGGACCTTGGGCAAAATATAAAAGGGAAGAATATGAGGAGGTTAATGAAGATGAACCATTACGAAGCGATGAAGAATACGAAGAGATTGAAGAGGAGGAGGATGTAATAGAGAGTGGAACTGTTATTGCTGCACCGCCGCAAGCTTTAGCGAGACGTCAAGAGGTCGAAGAATTGGGCGAGGAGACAACGACTTTCGAAGGAAGCGAACAGTATGATTATCAAGGACGAACATACATGCATGTTCCGCTGGATCTGGATGTGGATCTGAAGAAAGAGGCTGGAAGTTTCAAGAACTATGTGCCGAAGAAGATGATACACACTTGGAAAGGACATACAAAACCTGTCGTTGGAATACGATTCTTCCCCGAATCTGGGCATTTACTTCTTTCAGGGAGTGCCGATACGACAGTCAAAATTTGGGATGCTCATCATTCGAGAGAGCTATTACGAACATATTCAGGCCACACGAAAGCTTTAACAGATGTTGCATTTAATGCAACTGGTACACAATTCATCTCTGGCTCCTACGACCGCATGATGAAATTATGGGACACGGAAACCGGTCAATGTATAAATCGGTTCACAACTGGCAAAACTCCTCACGTCATTCGTTTCAACCCCGATCCCGAACACGGCAATGAATTCCTTGCCGGTATGGCAGACAAGAAGATTGTACAATTCGATACCCGTACTCGCGAACTCGTACAAGAATATGATCACCATCTTGCAGCTGTCAATACTATTACATTTGTGGATGAAAACCGACGCTTCATCACCACATCTGATGATAAATCATTACGCGCTTGGGATTACAATATTCCAGTCCCTATCAAATTTATTGCCGAACCACACATGTACTCCATGACACGTGCATCCCTACATCCATCTAAAAAATGGGTGGCCTATCAATCGTCTGATAATAATATCTTCGTATATGGAGCTACAGACAAATTCCGTCAAAATCGAAAAAAAGTTTTCAAGGGACACAACAATGCGGGTTATGCTATTGATGTGGCATGTAGTCCTGATGGGCAATTCCTTGCTTCGGGAGATAGCGGTGGATACGTTTGTTTCTGGGATTGGAAACAGTGTAAGATGTACCATAAGTTCCAGGCAAGTAAAGAGGCTGTTACTTGTGTGGAATGGAGTCCTCAAGAGAGCTCGAAGGTTGCTACGGCGGGTTTGGATGGCGCGATTAGGTATTGGGATTAGATGGGACTTTTGTGAAAAGGGAAGAAGGGGCGAAAGGGGGAAGAATGTATGTATGTATGTATGATATATCCAAATCGAGATCCATAGGGAATTGGAAACTATTCCATGATAGGATTCTAATACTGGGGAAGTCTTTACACTTTTGTATCAAGCGAAATCTCTTCCTAGAATGATGTGTATTCGCTTGACATCAACTCTCGCCGAAAGCATTTGAAGTGTCAGATCTCTTGCTTAAAAAAATCTTCAAAAATGCATGCAGTGGGTAGGGAACTTTGGCATAAGCCCAGTGAAGTGTCGTCCAGTTGCCAGTCATCCGGCAAAAAGTTTGTCCTGCGACATGACGTTTCTGAGAAGGCAGACTGTCTGCTGTAGGAGTTACTATAGAGGCAGCCAACTGCTTGATTCAAACTTAAGTCATAAACACACTCATTCTGATTCATCATTTATGATATACCACATGACCCTGTTTCTTAGTGTATACCTCTATAATTTCTGGGTCGTTTACATTCGAATTTATCCTCACATCCAATATTCATATCCACACCTACAAACATTCTCTTCCTAATCTAGGCCTCTTTCTATCTTCATCACATCTCGTTTCATACTATCTAACACTACAGTAACTCTCACAGCCCATGCTATCCGAAATTATCACCAGTTCGCATTTCACGCTCACCAGAATGACCACACATCACCCCAACCTCGTTTCATTACCCCGCCACCGTCTTCCATTCTCTTGGATTTTGAGAGTCCTGCATTACTAGCTGAACATGCCGTTGATTTCTGAATCGTAGGAAGAATCACTCCGTTGGGATAGGTCGTGTCGATCTTTTTGGGCAGTGGTTGATTGAAAGCTTTTTTTCACATGAGATGAGAGGGAGATGGAACATCTCTTTTTAGGAGAATGGAAATGGTAGACTAACATAAGTCCAGCTCCATGAACAACACCCGCCACTAATCAGAGTTCCGATGGCTGGAGTTGTACATGCCCATTCGTTTGCCGTTTGCGTGGTTGGCATACCTGTCCATGGCACGGTGGATTCGAGTAAGGTTGCGTTTGTACCTGGGGTTGTTTTTTTTGTTAGGTTTGTGGAGGTGATGATGAGTAGATGAAATAATATTGAGAATGGAGAGTGGAGTGATGAGGGGGGAGGGTGAGAGTTTGAACGGAAAAGCATTGGATTGTATACAAGAACCGTAACTGCCATATTCATCAATAGCACAACAACCTCCGAAATAATCACTCAAGCATGTTGTAGTACGTGTAGCTCGGATTTGGTTGTTATCTCTTGAGGATGGGGTGTAGTAGAGGGGAGATGCGGATGTGGGGATGAAAGTGATGAGGGCGAGGAGAAGACAGGAGAGATAATGGTGATGCATTCTTGTGCTTGCTTGTTTGTTTTTGAGAAAGGAATTTTTTGTAATTTGCGCGTGCTGGTTTCGCGCGGGTGTAGATGGATAGTGGTTATTCGTGTTGATGGTAAACTCAAAACTTCAATAGCAATGGAGAGTAAAATGCTTAGATCACAAACAACATCCACATCACCGAAAGTCGCCAGGACAAATTTCCAAGAATCATCAAGACGGGAATTATCTCCTTTAAACCCTCAAGCATACCCATATCATTGCATTCATCCACATTATCCAATATCTCTCTCGCAAATTCACTCTCTTCCTCATCACACTGTACTTCGCCTCACGTATCAAACTATCCCGGCCAAATTCCCACAATTCCGAAATCCGGGGTAAACAGGGATTTACGGAAGAGCTTGCCGAAAATATGTGATTGGGATTATGGTGTGTGGGATTGGATAAATGGGTAAATTGTTTAGCGAGGTCATGAGGTTTTTGCTGACGGAGAATTTGTGTGTGTGAGGGAGTTTGGGTTTGGATCTTGGATTCTGGGCTTTGGACTTGGAATATGGCCTATGGATTGCGGGTTCGGATGAGGTGTTTGTGGGATTTGTGATGGGGTTGGAAAGGTTGGAAAAGGGGGAATAAATTGGGGTTGTTGGGTGGGTATTGTTATGGATTACTTTCTTTCTTTCTGTTGATGGTTGTTGGAGGGAGCGCAAGCGAGGGTTTGGTAAATGTATAGACGTCGAGGGACGAAGGAGAGGATAAAGAGTTCGGAGATCACGGAAAGAATCCATAGGATATGAGGTGTAATGTAACGAATAATATTGTGTTCTATCTGGTTTGAAAATTAGATTAATATGCTTGGCGATATGATATCCTTGTCATTCGAATTTTCCATGAAGAGCGATTGGATCTATGACAGCCTTTGATAGGTAAGAGTGTGTTTGTTCCTGCTATATATCATGGATATTTGAATAGTAATTGATGAATTGTAGCTTTCCTGGTGGCGTTTTCCTGCTTGGTGATGACCGGACCCGATATGAAATGTCATGAAGTGTTGACTCCTTTTATCGCTTTGGGAGGATAGATTTATGCGATGGTAGATAATGCTGCGCTATGCAAAAGAAGAGCTGCGGGATTAGTGTATTGAAGTGAGATTGATTAGCTACTCAACGTAAAATCTGAGCTCTTGAGAGATAGTATGATTCCGAGATGATCATTGAATATATATTCAATATACACTAGCGGACGGCTCGCTGCTGACCCCGAAACCACTACCTTGAGAGTTGTTTGGACAGTCGCCTAGTACGCACAGCGAGCAACGAGGATGAGAAGCTCAAACCCGCCCATCATTTCCACTCTCCCGGACGTGGACTATAAAGATAGTAAACAAGAGGTATTGTGTGAGATATCTTCGAGCGCAGCGAGCTATGGGGGTTTGGGGGCTTGCCCCCATGATAACCAAGAAGAGGCACGAAAGTCGTTAACTTTGCGAGGTTGTTGGCCAAGAACTCTCGGCTTTGCTCTTTTATTTCCGGTATGAGCAATATTGTGTCTGATGGTTCGGTTAACAATCTTACTGAATTTTGTCAGTTGTAACCTGGTGTTACAGAATATCATGGAATATCGCTCTAGAACTCAGAATCATATGCTTCAACAATGAATATAGTGCTTATGTGAGCAAAGAAAGTGTAAAAGATGTTTCATACTGACCCACTGATTTCAGCAATCATCGCACTTTCGGGCAATATAAGGCATATTCTCGGGCCAGATTGTGAGCAGTGGAGACAAAACCGGTTCGAGATTTATGGCCAGTCTCCCAGTATAACCTATCATTTTCATCACCTCCGAAGCTCCATGAAGATTTAATATCACAAACTTTCGGGAAGAACGATTAGGTGCAGCAACGGTTCCCCGCAAGCGTAGTATTGGAAGTACTACAACCTTGAGAGTCACAGATACCATGACCAAGTTAACAATCCTTCACTCGAATGTAGGAGGCGAATGATCTTGAGCCTCGGAGATATTCCCTTTGTACAATGTTCCATTCTCCAGTTCGTGCTCTCTCGAATCGAAGATGTGATATCTGATAGTGATGTTATCACGAATGTGGATTATTCGACCCTTGGTGTTGAGAAAAAGTCTCGTATAGGCGCCACGATGGATCTCTTGATAAGACGCTACCTCATTATCAGCCTTGGCCGCCGAAAACTCGAAATATTAGATGATCTATGATCTCTTGAAGAAATCAAATGTGGAGCTCGGCGGAAGGAATGTAGTAGTACCAGTGCATGTATTGCGATGTTGCTGATGAAAATGTCGTACATTTCTCCTCCGTACGTCCGTCACCTCAAGAACTAGGGTCATCGGTAAAGTGCGGTTGCAGCTTATCACCCAACTTGCATCTTGTTGATGAGATTGTCGTGTGCTTCTCACTCCGTACGTCCGTCTCGCTGTTCATTGTTGACATCTCATCGTACAGACTGCCAATGAAAAAAATTCCGTGGGGGGAATAAGGTGAAGGATGCACCAAGGGAAAATTTGTCAAGCTGCACTGCTGCAGTGATATTGGAGATAAGATTTCGAAGACCGACAAGGTCATAATGATCGTTACTAATTGCCACTTTCCGAGAGGGTTTGCAACACAAGGTAATGCAGTGAGACTGATTGTTGAAGTTCTTGAGTATCAAATGTGGAACAGAATAATACTCGGCTCAACTTGGCTGATGATACCGTGCATACTCTTGTATCCATTTCATATCTTTTTTGATAAACCTAAGATTTCATGGCAATAATTGTGCAATATATCCACATATGAATTGTTCTGGGCATATTCGAAATGTAAAGGTGGTTGGTGGAGGAACTCATCGCTCGCAAAAAAGTGAGGCAGTGTTGATGTACATAGCCAAGATACTTGGGAATTCTTGGTGTTACAGGATCATGAAATGATGTTCCATTAGAAATCCTACACTGCCAATACACCATCGTTCATCATCAAACATGTAAATTGTAAATCATACAAAGTATAGAAAGAATAGGTCACTTGACATGTTTCAGAAGATCTAAATTTGCAAATCTTCACCACCACTCAAACAACCAAGAATCTTCCATCCCTTTTCAACAGACTAAAGAGGACTAACTTGGAAACCAAAGCCTTACGCCAAGTTGACAGTCAAACTAATAACTACCGTTTCCCGTCGGTACATAAAGCAATGATCGTTGTTTATCATCTTAAAATTGCTTGGTAGATCATCAATGAAGAACAATAATTGTTTGCCCAGCACAACACCAAGATCTACCAAACTCCTATCGTAGATGCCAAGACCATCATTTCCCTTTAAATAGTTTAATAAGTTTCCAATATGGTTGGTTAACCTTCAGGCGGATCGGATCGTTTGTAGGACTCTGTGCGTAGCTTGGCCGGAACACCGCTTGTAACAATTTGGTATTCAAAGAGTATACTGGAGGAGAGGAGTCGCGGGTATGTACTTCCTCCCCCAAAACATTGCGAAGCGAAGATTACCCCTTCATCCTTGGAAAAAGAATGTGGCGAGGGTTTCTTTTGCAACAACGTATTCGATGTTTCAACACATACGTATGTCAAAATTTTGCATATACCATAGAGAACAACTCCAAGGGTTGACAAGGAACAATTGAAATGACCTTGGCAGGTACAATGCATCAATACAGATTCTTTTTTAATTATTTTAAAATTCGTTTATTGCGATTGCGGAAATCTCGATAAGGATAAATTCTAGTGTAACATTCAGCAGTCCATTGAGTCCGCCCATGCTTCCTTATCACGACTCCGGATTGGCTCCCGGAGTTCCTGTTGAGGTTCTGCGTGGAAGATTCTTTGGATAATATTCATCGCCAAGAAACTTATGCGTAGCGGTATTCCTGGCGTATTCTCCATCGACTCCAAGCGGAGCAAGCGTAGGAGACCAGCTGGGGGGAAACAATATATCTCTTGGCAAACTATATTTTTCATGTATGTACCGTTCCATTGCGTTCAGTGCCATCTTGGCTTACTGATGTGGAGGTCGTGAATCCGCAAATGGCGCTCGGTCATGCCCATAATTTGTCTGACACAGATAGGTGACTTTCCAAGAATTTGGGGGTTCTGTATTGAGAATAATGGATTGAGGTAAGAATGAGGCACGGAGGGGGGGAGGGAAGGTATGTTGATGGAAGTGTATATATTCATCGATGTTTCCCTCCTCATTTCCTCCTCATCATTCAACTCAGTCTTACAATCAAACATCAAACAACCAATCCAATATCAAGCAATCTATACCCCGCTTCCTTCCAACAACACAACCAATCTTACATTTACCCAACCAATCACAACTCACCACCAAAAATCACTATGTCTTCTACCACAACTCAACAACCACGTCTTGGTAAGCTTCTTATCCCATTCTAATCTCACATCTCACATAATTCAACGATATACTAACATTCTCTCTAGACCGTGCCTACTCTACCTCATCCGCTTCCTCCAGCGACTCCAACGATGGATGGCTCATTCTCAACGGCCATGGCTCCTCCACAGTCACCACCCCCAACGAATCAAACGATGCATTCAACCCATACCTTCAGCTCGCTCCAGTCACCCGTGGTGCATCAACTGTCAACCAAAAATTCAGAGCTACAGAGAATGCAGAGGATAGACAAAGATTGTTCTTATTGAGAGCAAGAGACAACTAGATTATCTGGGGCTTATCGCGGAGTATGGGATCTGGAGATGATGAGATGGCATTGTACTAGTGGTTGAACTGGAATTCAATAGAGGTGGAAATCGCTGTTTCTCAAATCACAGAATGAAACAGGGATACTGGCGAAAATTGGTTTGGGGATTTCTGTTGCTGGATTGTTAGTCACTTGGGGTTTTGGTCTGGGTCGGTCTTGTTTGAAGCGTAGGAGTATCATTATTCTTTTGACCTATGGGAATCGAAATTATATGCACTTATGATGGATAAATCAAAATATTAAAAATTCAAAAATCATAACATTCAGTCCTCCCCCGCGTGATCATGATGTGCTCGAGCGAATAAGTTGATATACTGCAGCCTACATGATGATCTCAGAACCTTAAGCACCTTGATGAATCCGCTCCCTAAAATCACGTACACGAATAGTTAGTTTATCCCACTTACAAAGCACAAGCTGCATAAAACCTACTTCTACCCCGCTCTTCCCGGTGGGTTGTGGAAGTCGCTACGTGTGGTGACGGGAAGATACATTTCAATCCTAGATGCTGTAGATCTCACTGACTCTCACAAACACGTACCACATTCATATCTTCACCGCTTGATCACTCGAAATGCTTCGTACTCTTCCCCAATCAAAATACAATATATCACGTGACTGTAGGCTCAAGCTGCAAGCTGAAGAGTTAGAGCGGCTGAAACTCTGCTGTCAAAAGCAAATACGACTAACATCCTTGATTTTAACTTTCCTTTCCCTGCGTATTTCACTTTCCTCGCTTACACAACACATGAAAACTTGTTATACACTGATTAGTCTTTCAACACCCCTCCCCTCAAACCTAATTTCAAAGTATTCAATTCTAATTTAGTTAAAGCAAATTATACGCATTGAGAAACTTAATGGACAGTATACGACATTACTTCCAACCCTATTTGCTGAGTACAGGGAGAAAATAAGCTGGCTGATCAATAAGAGAAAAAATGCTATGTCGGGCTAGATAGTCGTCAGCATCAACCAACATTCACAACCTCAAAACATGTATTACCAACCTATCTCTGAACACTTTATCTCTGCCATCTACGACGTAGACATGTTTATTATACTCACAAATGCATCACCAAAAAAATAAACCATTATTCCCCCAAACCCGAAACCCCCGTCTCTTCATGCCCCCCCCTTTCTCCTCTTCCTCAAAAACAAAAAAAGTAAGCTCCAGTGAAGCTCATTGTACTGGACTAGCGGCGAATCGAACGCCGGACCTCTCCCATGCTAAGGGAACATTATACCACTAAACCACAAGCCCTTTTGGTTGTACACTTATTTGGTGGAAGTGGAGCTTGAATTTGAAAATATATATTCAATACAATGGTAGCAGTGGGGAAATTCAAGGAATTTTGAAAAAGATATGGAGAATTCGAGCGGAAAGGGGGGGGACGAGTGGGGAGAGATATATGAATGTGTCAAAAGTGGATATGGATCTTAAGTTCTAGACCCACTCTGCGAGGAGCATGTGCGGTATTGTGGGAGAGCCCCTGAGATTTCAGGGTGTGAGAAGTGAAAGGTAGCTACGTGATAAAGTAGTCGAGCAGCCAGAAGCTAAAGGGGATCGAGAAAAGTATTCGTCCTGAGATGTTGGGAGGATATGCGATCTGTCCGGGCTGTGGGTGAAGATGTATTCGAGATACTATTAGTATATATAGTAATCAGAGAAGGTCGTCAGTTGAAGCGAATAATAGCTTCTATTAATTATTATTGTTATCTAAATGATTTCATATAAGCTAGAGTTAAGACATGTAATAAAACTGAATAGTTAGTATTTGCTTATTCAAGGGAAGATTAATATGTACAAAATCCGGAGCTCAGTCTGCAAGTTTTTCGTAAGAGAATATTTGAATAAATACACAAGCAGACGAATAAGAATGCTAGCTCAGTTCATAATCTCACTGGCTCTCCCTGACTCTCTCTCTCTCTTCTTCCTACAGACCCTCAATCTTTTCAAATAAGTATAAAAGTAAGAGTTCTGGCCCCTGCTCATAGCATATATAACGCTTTTCCAGTTAAAACACTCAATTATTCAGCTTTTTATACCCCAGTTTTCTTATTATCATATAAAAAAAAACTAAAAATTATATTATTAAAAGATTTTAAATCATTAAAAATATTAGAAAAAATATCTAATTTATTTTTAAATATTTTTCCAATAGTATTTTTAAGGGATTAAAATT
Organism: Botrytis tulipae; assembly: GCA_004786125.1. Classification (NCBI taxonomy): domain Eukaryota; kingdom Fungi; phylum Ascomycota; class Leotiomycetes; order Helotiales; family Sclerotiniaceae; genus Botrytis; species Botrytis tulipae. The sequence goes on from PQXH01000192.1 coordinate 68,726, forward strand.
AAAAGTCTGAGAATTTTCGAAAAATTCGCTTATTTTGTATAAGAAAAGTGTTACAAATTAAAAATTCTGAATTCTTTCAAATAAAAACTTATATAACTTTTCAACAAAAATATTTAAAAATAAATTATAAATTTTTATATATAGATAATGATTTAAGCTATTTATGATCAAATTCTTATAATATAATATTAATAATTGTAATAATTATATAATATTTTAATTTATATAGAAAAACATAAATTTTGCAGGGATTATATCACAAAACGTCACGGTGTACGGTGAGCAGGGGCCAGAACTCTTACAATTAAATCATCAAAACAATAACTCCCGTTCGTAGTATCATCAAGCTAAACCTCGAACATTCCCATACAACTATATTGGATCTCAATTGGTCTTCAAGATCCGATGTTCTCTATACTTTTCATCTAACACCAATCACATACCTTGATGAATTCCATCTCCCGAATCTAACTTGCTACTGAAACCAATCAGGCAGACCTGGAATAGCAGCGTGTAATTTTCCATTCCTGACTGTTAATCAGCTAACACGTCATGAATAACTCCGCACTAGCAATATAAATAAAAGAGCTAAAAGAGAGAAAGACCTACCGTATTAGGCTACTAGTCACTGAAACATACAAACATGAAAAGAAAAGAAAAAAATTGAGGGAATAGGCAGGATTAGGCATCTACTCCATTTGCGAAATCAATCTTCTACTATGAATCAATACCTCAGGCTTAAGTCTTTACAAGGGAGTTCATATCAGTAGTTCTTTTAGTCCTTCTGATAGAATAATATTAACCTCAATATATTTCAAGGGTAATAATGATTCTTAAAAGTCTAGATAGAGTATTACTTCGTAAATACTTATTCTTTTGTTTTTATAATCCATGAAAGTATATAGTATACTAGCGTTATTATATATATTTCAAAATTCGAATCTAAATAAATAAATATATGGAAAAATCAGATATTAATAATTATTTCTAGAGAAACTATAGTCTTATATTATTTGTGTATATATTCTTCATTTTACTTCACCAACTACAAACCCATTAAATAGAGTATCTAGTAGTCTAGAATATAGTTCAAAAATATAAGGATTTGAATATCTAATCATGCTTGGAGATCTAAATAGAATTCAATGTTGTAAAAAAAATCAATATATCAAGTCAATTGAATGTTCTAATTGAATTGTATATTTTATAATCTTCATTATTTAGTTATAGTCCAGACTATCAAGTACTCTAGAATATATATTTTTAATGTATAAATATTATCTACATCTGTATCTGTATTCATACTCATATCTATACTCATGATTCTCACTCTCCAAGATAAGAACCAAAGCCTCAAAAGATCAAAGAGCAGAATTTAGGCATCACTCATACTACTCATCAACTACATCTCAGTGTTCATTGTGGAATCATGAAATCTAGCTGACATTATCTACAATACAGAGAACTTTCAAACATGGAGATTCTATATATGAAAATGCGTGTTTATTAGGAGGATATATGATAGTTAGATACCTACTATCGAGAGATTGCGAAGAAGGTGGATAAATCTATCCTGACAGGAGATGATATGAGAGGAGAGGAGACATTTAGATGCATAGACTATTGTAGATTACCATAAAGTACTGTATTAGATTTTGAAGAGAGGTCATTGTAGGAGGTACAGGATCTCGTGGGAGAGTGAGAGATATTTTATATGTCTTGTTTGGCGAGGTGGGTACTGATTTGATGCGAGTTTGTAAAATGAGGTAAAAGCTTTAAAGACCGTAAAGGTTGCAAAGAAGAGAGCGTATCAAAAATAGATATAGGTACAGTGATATTGATATGAAGTGAATGTTCGCGAAGGTTCATTAATGAATTCATTCTATAGAATGTTTTCCACAGTATTCCAGTGCAACAATATGTAGAATTTACGGTATCTACCTATGTGAGAGATCTCAAAAGTGGCCTGGATGTTTACTTTTTTTTGTTTTTGAATAGTATTGTTGTCAAGCCAATTAGAGCGAGTTAGGACAGATTGTGGTCTTGTTTTTCTTCTCCCCCCTCTTCTTCTTCTTTTATTTCACTTGCCTACTAGCTTGTCGTTCGTGGTCTTTTATGTCTTGCCTCCTATTTCAACAACTTCTGGCATCAATATGATCATCATTGGTTCTTTCAGTCGTACAGTGAACTAAAGAATACCACTACTACCACAACTACTACGGCTCTATATTGTATTAACACTTCTACCTTGTATTAACACTTCTACCAAGATCAAGATCCTATCTATATCTATATATATTCGACTTCGACTTCGATTGCAATAGACTTTGAAAGTTCTAACCTTGTTCCTCCTCGGCACAAACCATTTGATCTACTACCATAAAGACATCTCTCGATAACCATTGGCCAATTAATCCTTCTATCTTTACCAAGACTTCTTACAGCATCCTAACCCTTCTATTTGGACAACCACTTCTTCTCCATAATCTAACGAAATGGACAGTGTCCAAAAATACCGTCTCGCCGACACCCTTAACCACCTCACCTATCCTGAACGACTCCTTGTCCTTGAATTTTGCCTATTAGACAACCGCTCTAATCGTCAGCGTGTCAGCTATCACCTTGAAACTTTACGTGAGCGCCGATGGCCTACCGAGCGTTCAGAACTCCAGTATGTTCATCTTCATGCACATTCTCTATTCTACCGAAAAATCTTTTTTTCTCTCTCGCGTGGTTTCACGATCCCGCGTATATTTCTTGGATAGATCGTAGCAAGTATACATATATGAGAGTTAGACTAACGAATAAATTTCAGAATCTTCCGAGAATGGTTGATGCAGCTCGAAGAATCACAACATGAATTACGGCAAATCAAAGAATGCCATGTCATGATGATGGAACAAGAAAGACCTTCGAGCGAGCAGAGTGGCACGACGGCTCGGGATGCAGGCATATGGCCCGCGTTTCTACGCAACTTCGGTATCATCGCTTGAAATTGGGATGTTTTTGTGGTGTCATCAGTGAGATAGAGCGCTAGCGTTTGGGATTCGGATCGTAACTAGATCTTTGCGAGGAGGGAGTTAAAGGTGTTGACTTGACAAGAAATAGAATGAGAGGTTGGTTACGAATGGTGGAAGCTTTGCACTCTTCGACCACCATTTCATCAGACTTTGATGGAGCTCGAATGCATCTCGAGAGCTACATACTAGTTGCGAGAAAGGAACTCGACATCTGTCTGATTCTCGGACGAGCGGTATAAATACAATGATAACGAAACTTTTCTTTGAAGAAGCATTGATATATAGTGAAGAAAGTGAAGAATATCAAATTGATTCCGACCCACACCGACGGAACTTCCGCTTGGTATGAGATGCTAGACGAGGGTTGAACTAAATCTTAAGACTAGATCTGCTAGAAAGACGAATGGGAGTATTGGCAGATAAAGCAACGACAGCATTAATGGCAGTGAAGACGAAGAGTGAAATCCTCTCAGCTAACAGGTCAAATTAAGAATTCGACTCCTCAAAAGAAAAGCGTGTTTAGTCTGCGAAAAAAGACAATGAGATAGTTCTTGCACATGAAGTTATGAAATTCATTTTTGTTCACTAAAGTAGATAATTGACTTGAAAATATTCCTTTCGTGGAAGCAAAGCCATTTGAAAAAGAGTCTTCTATGAGTACCTCAAGCAGTAGTCTTTCGGGCCAGTAATTGCTTACCATTTGCGTCTCGTTGCGCGCGGTGGCTTATCAACCATCACAGTATCTTCTGTCAGAAGCTTGATTTACCAAAGGCAGACAGGCTTGTTCAACTCCCCGCACCTACTATTCTTAACCCTCTTGAAGTTCATCTAGAGATTCAGCAGTCTTCCCCGTTAAACTTTGTGGAGGTTATAGATTGTAAATCTGATTCTTTTCCCCTTACATTCAAAGCACTGCTTGTACCAGACAATGAATATCTACCAAGACCATAGTTTGCGGATTTACACACTGGGAAATGTGAAGTCCAGTGGCTGAAATAGTAGATTTTCATGGATATTCCGGGCATACAGATGAAGTGATCTTGTCATTTGGAATTTTCCCGAATATTTTTTGTCAACTCCTGGTATGAAATTGCCACAATTTCTTCTTATTGTAGTCAAGATGATTAAAAGAGGTTTCTCAAGGTGAAATGATCAAGAACGGGAGATTTGCATCAAACTCCCTCTCATGAAGATCAATCTAGATCTAGGAAGCCGAGCTCGGAAATCATATGCCTGTTAGTCATATTTCATGTAGCACATTGCTGTTTAGAATAGGGAGAGTGGGTAGAATGTATAGCAATTAAATGCGCATGATGGAGCAACATATGTTAATCGAGTAGTGGGATAAAGCTAGGCAGCCGTCTCGCTCTAAATAAGAGACGCTATATCGTATCCGAACCGAGCTGTTAATATAAAACCAATACTTCGATCCGGCTCTGCGTCACCCAAAGCCTTTCGAGGGGCAACATATATACACAAGCAAAGGAACCTTCGAATCTTGAGAACACTCATCAGATAAGATACTGAATGAATAGGAGACTATTTGATCAATTCAAAGACTATCTCTAGCTCTCAATATCTGAAAGTCGGATTTTTCTCGATTTTGTATTTCTGAACTGTCAATTTATCCTAATAATTAACAATAATGACATCAATAAAAACAGTGAAAGAAGTGTCAAGACTTCTTCATTGCCATTTTCTTATGCACACAAAGACATGTTCATGCAATTTGGTAGACAGCTCCAGAGTCCAGAACCACACCAGAGATCAGAACGTTTGTATATTGAGACGAAGCACAGGACAAGCAATTCCTTGTCTTTCACGCACTTGTATTCCACTCCATGATGCTAAAATACATAAGGAGATAGTTGAGAGGTATATATATATTTTCGCTAATGCTTCAAGTACCCACTGGTGAGGGTCTGTAACTTTTGAGAAGTAATGTGATAGAATTGGGTATTAATTACGACTTCCTTATGTTTTCTTGGAAAACTGGGTATTCACTGAAATATCGTGATAATCCGAGTCAAGTCAAACCTTCGAATATGAGGTAGATCTCTATACTTCCCCTTTTTTTCTAAAGGACTCCCATATTTCTATCTGATTATCTCTCATATTCCTCCCATCTGCCAGAAAAGTAGTATAAAACCATGTATCCACGAACATTTTGAATCTTCATATATAGTACAGCCGGTCACTGATAGCAGAAGAGACAAGAAAGCTCCCTTTGTGAAATTAAAAATCAACAAAACTTCTCTCCGAATCCCTCGCAATCTCCCACCGAGCACTCTCTCGCCCTCAAGCGCAAAGAATCAGACATCCATCCGATATACATAAGTGATGACGAGACAACCCAGCGAACAATACCAAAAAGTAAAAATTAACAGCAAGAACATATCTAGCTCTTGTCCCTACTACAAGAGCGAAGAATCGTACGATTATCCAGTAACAGCGAAAGTACTTCTTTCATCCCAACTTCACGAACGTGGGTAGACATTTTCTGTAACCTCTCCTATCCAACTAGGTATTTAAGTAGGTATTCAAAATTTCCTTGTTACCACGCATTCGTAATAACCAAGTAATAACAAACCCTCACAACAGAACTCAGAGCTCAGAGATCCAGAAACTTAACACTCCTCATCCGTTCTCACCCTGCAATTTTTAAGTCTCCAATTTTAGCGAATAGAGAACGAAAAATAATAGGGATATCAAGGGGTATATATACTTCCTTTCTCTAGGTATTCAACTATCAATTTGTTCATTCGTTCATCCATTCAATCGATGATTCACATTCACATATCATCTCATAGTGGATTACCTAGTTACTCTCCACATCTGTATCTATTTGAATTCCATCTTGTAGTAATCTTTTCATCTGAATTTCCCCTTTTATACTCATCCTATCCACTTGTATATCAATACCGATACTATTTCTTCTCTTCAAGTCCTCTTATAGATAATAAATTTCCTCAGTTATATTATAAGCAAGAGAGCGAGTACCGGAACTTTACTTCCTTTTTCAAATTTCGAAATAGAGAAAGAGTTTTATTTCCTTATGATTATAATTCCATTATAAATAGGTATTCTTACTCTGAACGAAAAAAACGGCATATCAAACCCATCAAAATTGAGACTTTTTTCAAAACACTATTATTTCAAAAATGAATAGAAATTTGAAAAAAAAGAAATAAAAAAAAGAAATTGAAGATATATTATAATTTATAAGATTCTGAATAGATGTTATTAATTCAAGATCAAAATATCGATTTTTGATTTAAATAAATAGGTTTGGAAATAATGCTTTTTTTTCGGTGTGCTGTTTATTTCGTCCAGAATGAGGTATCGTAAATCCAATCCCAATCCGGATCCCGGCGGCTAACAGGCAGATCCATGGATAATGATGCGAGTAATTATGTAGCACGAGGGACTAACTTCCAGCTCCCAAAATGTTTCATTCATCGCTCATGCATGATTTCAACAGGTAGAGTAGAGTAGGAAGCTAAACCACTCACCCATCAGCCCTCGTAAAAAAACAAGTAACACAAACACAAACACAAACATCCACGACAGACTATTCTTTCACACCAGGTGAGAATTCTTAATTAATTATATCCATAGGTAATCCCCAATTCAATCCCTCCATCCTCTATGAATTCCGCCACTTCCTCCACCCCACTTCCCACCTGATCCTCACAACAATCCTCCCGCACTATCCTTCACCACCTGCGCCACATTCAACGCCAAGCTCAAATTATTACTCGCAAGCGCCCTCTCATAATACACCAAATGTTCTCCATTATAAATCGCACTTTTGCCCACGATACTCAGCTGTACGATTCCCGTGGTACGATCCGCGCTTGCGAGCACCTTGGTTTGATCCATCGTGCCCGTCATCGGGAGCGTGTTGTTTCCGGGTACGAGTGTCATATTTGCGATGGTGGAATTGCCTACGACGCCTGTGGCGGTGGAGAGTTCCAATGTGACGTCGCCCATGACGATGGTCATATCGGAAGGGTTGGGAATGTATGCGTAGCCGGAGAGATTGGGGCCCGAGAGCGCAGTCAGGTTAACCCGGACGTTGGTGACGTTGAAACCTTTGAGACCGTTGAGTCCTTTGTATGTGGATGTTTGGTTGTAGTTTATGGTGATGACGGGGAGGGCACCTTCGTGGAGTTTGGTTTTGCCTACGAGTGCCGTGGTGACGTATTCGTTGGAGAGGACTGCGGTGGTGTAGTCGGAGAGGGCGTCGATGCTGGCGATTGATACTTCTTGGTTTTCGACGGAGATGGTGGATTTAGGATGGAGAGCGTGGATTTTGGGTAGAGGGATGATGACCATTGGGGTTGAAGCATATTGACCATTGGTGACTAGGTATGAGGAGGCGTTGAAAGGATCAAGAGTAGGTGTGTACATTGAAGGACTGTGAAGGATTCCTACTTGACTAAGAACAATGGTATCGGGAGTTGGATCTGTAAATTTGAGTTGAGTGATTTCGAGAGAAGAATCTTTAACACCATCTTGAGCAATCTTAGGCATGGCGACATAAACACTATTCTTGTTAGTACGGATATCAAGAATTTGGATGTCTGGAGAAATACTTACAGACATAATGCAATGATGAGAAATGTTACACAGAAAATTATAAGATGAATCCACCAAAATCGAGCACAATGTCTTTTTACTTTTCCACCAAATGATCTCTTTGCCGGTGGACTCGTCTCATATTGTTCAACCTCTGCTCTCTCCACCTTTTGATCCGAATCATCTAATGCTCCCACCATTTTGATTTTCAACGACTAGTTTTGGGGGAAAATCGTAAATATATTGTTTTTCTCGTAAGATCAATTACTCGAGTTATCTCCGCTGATTGATGGATATGGATTTAAGATGATATATGGTAATTTATAGAAAAATGGTCATCCAATAAATCTCATCTGATGACGTCTCATAACCATTAAACAAAGAAATAGAATTCCCCTCGAACGATGACGATGAGCAGAAAAAATGGAAAAGGTCGAATAAAGAAAAATGGCAAACTTTCAATACTTCTATATCTCTTGAAAAAAAAACCACAGTGGAGAAAGGAAGAGGGCTCGAGGGGGGATCAATCTAATGTGGAGTTATGGTAGATATGTACAGAGAGAGAGGGGTCTTTTGACTAGGGGGGCAAGTAAGATGTGATAGAAAGGGTAACGAGTGAAAGTCTTGGATCTAATGGGGAATTATGTCCGATTTGAAAGAAAATATGTAAAGCATGTGAGAACATTTTATTTAGTCTGAAAAAAATGAATGGCAAATAACAAAAGCCCAAGGGATTTCTAAGTGGCTTATTTGAGGTCTCATCGTTTCGCAATGACCGAAGAGTACCACGAGAACCTGTAGTTGCCACGATAATTCCTCACATATCCACACTCACTTATCTGAACAACTTTGTTAAGCTTTTTGGCGTAATTAAAGAGACGGTCTGGTATACCAATTGAGAAGGAGATGGACATACCTTGACATTGATGGTTAGTTGTGTGACTGTTATACAACATTCCGTCTCTGCTACCGAGAGACTAACACGCACCAAGTGTAACATTGTAACCATGCACACACAGCCTTCCATTAGTTTTCACGTAGGATGAATTGGTGTTATACAATCAGATGTCAGATCTCACTACGAAATTTCCCTTCGGTGTATTGAAGTATTGAGCCTCGGTGGATCATCAACGGAACGGCGATGTTCTTGTATTAGGCAAAGCTCGTTATGTCGGTTTGAACAAATGTGTAAGTTACCCCGGAATATACCCTTGTCGATACAGCCATCAACTTTCGTTAAGATTTCTGAAGTTGGGATAATGAGGTGGTATTGGTTGGTATTGGTTGGTTTGAATATCGTATACTCGCGTAGAGACAACCATTTTACTAGGGCGCTTAGGTATTGAAATTTGAGTAATTTGCTTGGGTCACCAATTGATTTGTGTGGAATTGTTGTTGTTCATGAATCGAAGAGTTGAAGAGATTGAAGAGGTTGGAATGAAATATTTGAAGAACATGTCCCCTCCTCTCCCTTCCCCTCTTCCCCATATGATTTTCTGCCGCATCGAATAAAGGTCTTAGAGTGTTAAATTGTGGATATGCCTAAATGATAATTAAGTTCAATTTAATCTATTTGAACCAATCAAATGTCATGGAATATCAATTAACTTCCCCCCGTTAGATAGGTATCCATAAATCCATAAATCCACAATCCCCGCCACATTGGGGTATCTTGAAGCTCCATATCTCGGCTTCTCCACTACTGAAGCTTGATCTTTTATTGAACAACAACACCATCCAAGCTCATTAATGTAACTGCCGTGGCCGTGGCCGTACCTCTGCTGTTGTTCGGACTCAAGAACAAATTGGATATTGTGTGGTGGATATACGTAGTAGTATAGTACAAATTAGTATTGACTCCCGTGCGAATTGTCATTATAATGTACGAGTATACAAATGAGTGTAGATAGGTATTCATCGTGATCTCTCTTTTCTATCGACAGTTTATAGAAACTAGAACTAGAACTAGAACTACTGGTAGAACTAGAATTTTCTCTTACCATGCGGCATGGCATGTATCAATATCATACATATCCCGTTCAAATTCACATACGAATTCCGAAAAGACTAAAAGAAAATCTACCGAATCCGTAAATAAATGATCTTCCCTCCCACACGCACTAAGGAAACCCTTGGCACAACTTCATCCCTACCATCCTAAACTCTATCAATGTTCAATCATCGGCCGGCCTTTCACATGAATCGCATTTGTGACCGAGGAGTGAATTTTCAGCTCTCAATTTGTTATATCGGCAGTCTATCTTGTCTTGAAACAATGATGGATTGCGAGAAATATGTATTGATCACCCCGATTCACCCCTCATTCTTGTTGTCACGTTATATCAGAACCCCGCTTCGAGTACGTTGGCAAGCAGGGTGCAAGATATGAAGTATGAAGTATGGGGTATGAGGCAGATGGAATACAACCTCACTATCAACAATCTCCAGATAAATTAATACAGATGGAATATTCAGGTAGGATACGGTAGTGATGGATGAATCTGAAATGCGTGCATGTAAGGGTGTAGGTAGGTATGATATAATGTAGGTATGATGATATGTAGGTATGATATATGATATAATACAATACACCTTGAGGTGCTCTACATATGGACCGGCTAAGTAGGTGCGTATAAAGGGAGAGACAACATAGAGGTGAATATTTGCAGATGAGTATCTAATATTTATCAACACCCACACCATAAACCACCATATAACACCCCGTATTTCAATCATTTCCACAAGGGTACTGCCCAGAGTTTTGCCCAGAGTTTTACCCGGCAGTCTGGAATAAATGGCCAAATCAGATTGTGTGAAAGATACCTAGGTATTCATTGATTTTGTTGTCGGATCAACATGTTGAATCGGTCAATGTTTGATTGTATGCATGACTCGGCTAGTGGTGGCATAAGGGTGACAGGTTTCCAGAGACACTCTACACTATTGTGGTTACTCGTATTGGTCTTGGTCGCGTGAGGTGAGATTAGATATACGAAATCTATCAGATTCTTGAAACACGAACAGAAAGAACTTTCGGGACGCTTAGAAAAGTCTGTTGAAATCACACGGAATCCTAACATCGGGAGACAGAATCTCGGGTCTTTCGAATGCAAATGCGGAGGGAAGGGGAAGTGGGTTAGATATAGATTCAGGCTTAATACGTTGCTATCACCAAAAACATTATGATCGTAGGCTATTGAAGATTAGATGAAAAGTGGAATTGTGATCTAAAGAGCTTCGATTCCTAGGAGTGCACGTGCTCGAGGGGAAATCTCAAAAGCTATACCACATTTTTGATAGAGTAACCTCTAACTGGAGTTTAATCACCATTTTTGGATACATAAGTATAGCTTGCAGATTTTCAGAATTCCACCCATTCATCTATTCAAGATCGTAGTGTTGTCACCGAAATAATCATATATCACGTGATATATACAAACATTGTGCACCATCTCGAGACCATATCATACCAGTGCACGTTCCCACTCGTATTCTTCCCTTCAAAATGTAGACCACCAGTGACAGGAAAAGAAATATCCTCAAATTATACTACTTGCTGATTAGAAATCGATTAGAGATACTCTAACAATATTAACTTCCTTCACATCCAAAAGAACTGACCAAACACAGAATTTAAGAACAATTTTGTTGCATATCGGACTTGGGCCAGACCTTGGTCTGTAAAACGCCCCTGAGAAACTACCTGGAAAAGATCGTGGCCAGACTCATATCTAACATTGCATACATTACATCTAGACCATTCAAGATCTAGATGCAGAAGCGCTTTTTGACACGACATTACATTACGATACGATGTATTCAATCGAATAATGAAGAGGTGGGGAATACTGTTAACCTTATACATTACTGATTGAATATCGATACTTACAAAATACTCCAAGTTCGAATCGATACTTGCAAATATAGTCAAGCATCCAATTCGCCAATACGAATATGGACAACCACAAACGCATACTGAGATCCTCAATTCTGAATACAAACACGACCAATCCATTCCCATCAAATCGATCGCAAATTTAGAATAACCAGTGAAATTCATTCCTTAGAAAATCTCGCATACCACAGCAAGAACATACGAAAAGATTCAAACTGTACCGTGATCTTCCATCTTACGAGGTCTGATCCAAACCGAGCTCACACTTCTCCGCAAGAAATATCGCTACTTTAAGGTATCGTATTATTCACAGTCAAAGATTTACCGTCCGGAATTTAAATGCGCAGTTTATCAACATCAATTTTGATTTTCGCGCTATATGAAGCCGGGATAGCAGTTCGTATTTGCAGGATGGTTACTTACATGTTCTCATTGCATTGGCAAGAGCGAGGAAGAATGGAAAGCCAAACCACGAAAATGGCTTTTATATTACACTAGTCTTGCAGTTCAAGTCGAATGTCGTGTTTGGGAACAGAAAGGTGATTCGACGCAGATGAAAATTGTGACGGTGGATATTGGTGATGATTTGATTGGGGATACTATCCGGAATTCTCATTTGTGAAATGGGTAGTGCAGCTCCCGGAATATGGGATATCGATTATATGTATTGGACAACTGGAAGCGATGATTTGGAAGCATTGGATGATCGAAAGAGGAATTATAATCTCGTTGGAGTATCGAAGGGATTTTTGGGTGGAATAATATAGGGATAGGATCTACATGAGAATTCAGAGATTGGAAGCTTGAAGCATGATGTGTGGACTTATTGGGGAATTTCGGGAGTATCATTGATGAAAGCTGATAATGGTTTGTTGATTGGATTACATTGTTCGTGGGATGAGAATACGGCGATGAGACATAGTGTTCCGTTGGTGGCGATGAAGAGGTTGTTGGAAGAATGTTACCGAGAGTGATGGGTTTTTGAGGGGTTGAAAGTTGATGACTGGAAATTTCTAGATGGATGGGAGGTTAGTATTGGATTTTCTGTGTTAGATGAGCAGAGGTTATATGGTGAATGGATACCATGGATACTAGGTTAATGTTTAAGTGAATAAGCTAGAAATCCCCTCTTTAGAGAAGTCTCTGAAAGAGCACTAGTATTCCTTTATTTTTGAGGCTCGAGCTGCTATATAATCCGTACGTTGTGCGAAAGTTCGCATTCAGCATCTAAGCCAGCACTCGCCGAAATAGACTTCAGGTGTCAAAGTTCATTTCGACTCTCTCCAACCGGCTACTTGGGGTTCAAATCAAAACATCATTATTCGATCAAAATAAATCCCTATCTATTCCGGAGTACTCCACGCTCTATATCATAATAATCAAGTGTATAAAACAACAAGCCAACATTAAAATAATAACAATCCTAACAGTCCGACAACACGTATTTATCACTGACAAGAAATGCAGAGATGACCTCGTAATTAACAATCCATATGTATTATCGTCATACGCCACTATCATTCCTCATGTCACCAAAATCCATTCCGCTGAATTCGACATCTCGAAAGCTGGCGCTGGGTGATTATTCATGCTGGTAAATCTTTCTTGGTATACCTACCTAGCAAAGGCTGGGATCTTTCTGGATTGGATTGCGTGAGCTCTGTATACTCTCTGCTCTCAGCGCCGCTTGGGGTATGGGGCTTGATATTTTGACTGTGGTTTGGGGAGGGGGAGGGGGTGGGGGTGGGTTTGTTGAGTATCTATATTAAAGAAGAGGAGAGGAGAGGAAAGGAAAGAAAAGGAAATCAAAGATATGATTTATATTTATGGTTTATGGTTAATATTATATAAATCAATAATCTCCCCAATAATTATAAACTATACTTATATATCTAGGTAGATATATTACGAGATTTAATAGTTTTTGAGGATGGATGTCTGTGGTTTGTGGAAAGTTTGAGAGGATTTAGATTTATGGGGTTTGAGGGGTGTGATAAGAAGGGGTGTGGTAAGAAGGGGTGTGGTAAGAAGGGGTGTGGTAAGAAGGGGTATGGGATGGGTGTTTGGGGGTATAGATTGGTAGTAGGTAGTTTGTGAGGAGGGAGCGGAAGGGAAGGGATATTCATCTCTATTTACTTATCTAGCTCATCTCTCCCACTTCATAGATAGATAGATAGATAGATATAGGAGGAAGATATACTGTCAGATTTTCTAGTTGGAAGCAAGTTTTTTGTTTCTGATAGGGGATAGATGATAGAAGGTATTGGAGTTGGATTTTGGGACTTGTGGGATTTTTTGAAGTGTTTCGGGGATTTCTTTTGAAGGAGGGGGATTTGAAGTATTTGGGGGTGTGGAAATGTGTAAATGTAGAAGTGTAAAAAGAGAAGTAAGTATATTTTAAGGATGATGCCTAAGATTTTTACGATTCTGTTTTGATATTGGCTTGGATGTGGAAAGGAAGAGTCTGCTTGTTTTGTATGGAGATAGATGGAGATATAAAAGCCGCGAGAATTGTCGCTCTTGATTTTCTGTCCATGCAAGGTGATTCAGGTATATCTGTGAAAATCCATAATAAGTCCACTAAATCACTTATTAATATCTTACTAATTAAGAGATATCTTGATGACTAATATATGTATAATATGATTTTATATTATAAAATTATATTATCATATAGTTATATAATAGTATCTCTTATCAAATTGATTTTTAATGGAATAGAAGTATATGGAAGTCTATGGAAATCTGTTGATAAAATGGACTATTTTGATTGGTATATTTTCTTTTTATGATATAATACAGTTCTATAAGATACGATTTAAATTGATCTTATTTATAAGCATAGAATATACTAGAATTTCATTATAAACTATATAAACCTAGGATATTCTTCAAAGAAAACCTAGAAAAAGCAAGCAATTTCATCTCTATTCAGCATAGCTATTATAAATTGACTTCAATTCAACCCTTATTATATATATTCGATTCGTCCCTAAGCTTAAATTGACTAGATCTTCCACTATTATTATAATAATAATCATTCTTATTATTATAATATTTAACCTCCAAAAGGTTATGAGCCCGGCTAGTCTAAACTAGCTAAAAAGGGAATTAGCTTGATTTAAGGTTGTATATCATAA